>VZRI01004710.1:487520-572606 GCA_013397515.1 Upupa epops
CCTGGCTGTGTTCCTGTGTGACTTGGTCTTGGTGATCCTGCTGTGGCAGGGGGATTGGACTGGATGATCTTTCGAGGTCCCTTCCAATTCCTAAGGATTCTATGAATCTATTCGACTGCCAGCTTGTTCCTCAGCAGAGCAGCCTGGTGGGTGTTTGTGGGGGGGTTGGCACCGCTGGGAAGGAGAGAAAATCCTCTTCAGGGCCTTGTTCTTCACATGCTGTTTTCTGTGTGCCATCGACACGTGAGATTGCAGCTGCTCTTCCTCCTTCTGCCCTTGCTTCATTTCCTTTCTGAAGGGAAATCCTTACGCTGCCCTTTCGGTGAGGTCCCGGGCAGGTTCTACTCTCCCTGTGGGGCTCAGCTGCTTGGTGCCCAACGGGAGGCATCGCTGCTCCAGAGCTGGGAGTGCTCTGCCCTCCTCTCCCCGTCCGTCGGATGGCTGTGCCTGGCTGAGGTTGCCCACTGATAAGCACTGGGTCCCACTGGAAAGAGTCTGGAGAAGAATGAAGCTGATCCAAGGACTGGGCTGCTGCCGTGTGAGGGAAGGCTGGCAGAAAGGAGTTCGTTCTTCCTTGGGAAAAGTTGGCTCAGGGGAGACCTCCTCCCTGTGCTCCAGTTTGTAGAGGGTGGCAATGGAGATTCCCGTTTTACCATGGGTACAAATTCATCCTGGGGAGATTCCCATTGGATGTAACAGGAAAGCTGGCCTTGAGAAGAAGATCCAGCCATTGGAACAGTCTCCCTGGGGTGGGGGGCTGGATTCCCCAGCTCTGGGCACTTTTAAGAATCAGCTGGGTGGGCAGGGGGCTGAGCCAGCCTCTCTACAGCAGGCTTTTCCCAAGCAAGGTTGGACTAGAGGATCCTTGAGGTCACTCCTGCCTGCTATTCCATGATTCCATGATTAATCATAGAATCCTTAGGGATCAGAAGGGACCTCGAAAGATCATCCAGTCCAATCCCCCTGCCACAGCAGGATCACCAAGACCAAGTCACACAGGAACACAGCCAGGCGGGGCTGGAACATCTCCAGAGAAGGAGACTCCACAACCCCCTGGGCAGCCTGTTCCAGTGTTCTGGGACCCTCCCTGGGAAGAAGGTCCTGCTGATATTGATAGGGAACCTCCTCTGTTCCAGCTGGCACCCAGTGCCCCTTGTTAATGGCCAACAGAGGTGGGGAAGCTGCCTGAGGGCTGAAGGCAGGAGGGCTGCTGTGTGACTGGAGTGACAGAGCCATCAGGTTCATGCCAGTTGAGTTCAACCTGGGCAGAATGTTGGGGGGGGGGTGTGTTGTCCTGCAGCAGGGGCCATGGGGGTCTCCCTCACTCCGGGCTTCAGATGCAGCTGACTGCACCAGGAATAATCACATCTGCCCTGGTGACTACAAGGCAGGGGGGAAGTGGGAGCTGTTTTTAGCTGTGGTTTCCTCACAACACGTGTCCCGAATGCTGATCGTTTTCCCCTCACCTTGGCAGTCCCTTCTCTCCCAAAACAGCAACAATCCCGACAGGAAGGGAATGAATTGTCTTTGGGACCTCTGCCCCCACACAGCTCTCTTGCAGAGGCCAGGGGGAGCAGGGGTGTCGGGGAGCAGTGGCTGCATTTCCAGGTTGTTGGCTGTGGGCACTGAGCAACAGGCTGAGCTGGGACCCAGAGCTGCAGGGCAGCTTTTCCTCCCAGTTTGACCAGTGCAGCTGTAAAGGACACCAGTTGGTTTTGAGCTGAAAAGAGCAGCTTCTGGAATCCAGCAGAATTTTGCTCCAGAAGATCTTCTGGCCTCTGGAACCTAGAAGTTGTGATGGCTGTCTGAATTATGAGGGTACCAGAGCACTGGACCAGGGTGCCCAGGGGGGTTGTGGAGTCTCCTTGTCTGGAGATGTTCCAGACCTGCCTGGCTGTGTTCCTGTGCAACTTGGTCTGGGTGATCCTGCTGTGGCAGGGGGATTGGACTGGATGATCTTTTGAGGTCCCTTCCCATCCTTAAGGATTCTCCCGCTCTACTCTGGTGAGACTACGTCTGGAATATTGTGTTCAGTTCTGGACCCCTCAGTTCCAGAAGGAACTGCTGGAGGGTGTCCAGCGTGGAGCAATGAAGATGATGGAGTAGAGCAGCTCCCTGATGAGGAGAGGCTGAGAGAGCTGGGTCTCTTGAGCTTGGAGAAGAGGAAGCTGAGGGGGGACCTCATTCCTGGCTATAAANTGTGACTTGGTCTGGGTGATCCTGCTGTGGCAGGGGGATTGGACTGGACAATCCTTCAGGGTTCCTTCCAATCCCTAATGATTCTATGGTTCTATGATTTGGCACTTGAGAAGCTCTGACTCTGTTTATGAATTCAGGTTCTAGGGGCTGTGAGAAGCCTGCTTGTCCCAGCAACGCGCACAGACCACACAGCCGGGGCTTACGGGGCTGTTGTGCCCTGGCCCTTGGCTGCTCTGGGCATCACTGCTGTGCAGGGGGTGCTCTGGGGCTCCTGCTGCTAGTTCTGATCCACAGGATCCAGGCGTGGGTGAGACCAGCTGTGCCCACAGCTGTGTCAGTCCTGCCCCCTCCCCGCCAGCTCTCACAGCTTTGCCAAGGCCGAGATGGGCTCTGGGGCTCCGTACGTGCCAAGCGGGGATTATCTGCTAATCCTGCGGGTGACATCAGGCCTGGGCTTGAGCCACAAATAACCTGTGAGAGCATCAGTGGGAGGCGTCCCACCCTTACCCTCTCTCTTGGGTGCTGTGTGGGCACTGGCGCATCACTGAGCACCATGACCAGGGCTGCTGGACCTGCCAGGAGCAAAGGAGGGAGCACAGTCCCTACAGGGGCATCAGCATCACCACAGCTGTGACTCTGCCTGCAGCCCTCTGCATCAGCACCCATCAGTCCCTACCCCGCTGTTCTCTACCCCCTCTCCTGGTCAAGTCTCCTGGGCAAGCAGGGTGGGGGGTGCTGGCTGCTGGCCACATCCTCCTGTCCCCATGCCCGGACCTGTTGGTCTCTTCCATGGGATTTGCCCATGGTGCTGCCATGGGGTAGCTGGTGTGGGGGGCTGGATGTGTTGAACCCACGGCGTGTGGGCAGGGGGCTGAGGGCAGGAGGGTCTCCTCGAGCTGCCGGAGCTCACTGGGGTAGTGATGGAGGTGGGTGAGTGGTGCCCAGACCCTTGGGAAGGTCTGTCAGGACCTCTGACAGGAATAGTCGATCACTAACACCTTTGTGGGGCTGATGCCTGGAGAGGTTTGAGGTCTTTGGGGTGAGCCTTAGCACACACACACACCCCCCCACCTTTATCACAGAGGGAGTCAACCAGCAGCAATCTGCCATCTCCTCCTCCTTATCTGTTATCTGGGCACCCAGGGGACTGGGTGCCTGGGAGGGGTTGTGGTCTCACTGCAGGCTCACACCCCACAGCCCGCTGTGAATCATAGTCCTATCGCACCTCTGCCAGCCGCCCGCCCTGCTGCTGCTCATCTGGGGGCTGTGGGGTTCACAGTGACAGGGATCCTCAGCCCCAGGCCCTGTGAGGCAGATAAAGGGGCTCTGGTGGGAGGGAGGGCAGTGGAGGAAGAGCTCAGAGGGCAGCAGCTCCCTTCACCCTGTTGTCCTGGGGAGGGAGAAGTGGGTGTTTGGAGCATCAGGGGCTGGTACCGAATACCCTGCCTGCTCTGGGTTCCCTGAGGTGGTTGATTCTGTCGGTGGTGTGGCTGTTGTTGGGTGTGAGAGCACTGAGCTCACTTTCTTCTCTTTCCTCAGGGGCTCTGCGCACCCCTGGCAATCCCCCACCCAGCACCAGCGCTGTCACTGCGGTGTGGGGTTGCCCGTTGTGGGCAGGAACCCGCAGCTCCCTCCACACCCCGCGTGCCCCTCGCTTCAGCTTTCAGTCACCTTTTTACATCCTGTCAGAGCGAGAGCCTGTGGCTTCTGCAGCCAGAACCTGGTGACAGACACAGGTCCCTGCCTGCTGCTGTGAGAGGCTGTGTGTGAGAGAGAGCAGAGAATCAGAGTTCCAGGACACAGAGCTGCTGGAGGGTGCCCAGCACAGGGCAACGAAGATGATGAAGGAAGGAGAACAGCTCCGTGATGAGGAGAGACTGAGGGAGCTGGGTCTGTTGAGCTTGGAGAAGAGGAGGCTGAGGGGGAACCTCATTCCTGTCTATAAAGATGTGAGGGGTGGGTGTCAGGGAGGGTCCCAGAGCACTGGACCAGGCTGCCCAGGGGGGTTGTGGAGTCTCCTTCTCTGGAGATGTTCCAGCCCCTCCTGGCTGTGTTCCTGTGTGACTTGGTCTGAGTGATCCTGCTGTGGCAGGGGGATTGGACTGGATGATCCTTCAGGGTCCCTTACAATCCCTAATGATTCTATGATTAAGGTTGGAAGAGACCTCCAAGCTCATCCAGTCCAAACATCAACCCAATCCCACCCTGCCCACTAAACGCTGTCCCCCAGGGTCATGTCTACTCATCTCTGGACCCCGTCAGGGATGCTGACTCCCCCCCACCCTGGGCAGCCTGTTCCAACCCCTGAGCACTCTGCCAGGGAAGAGGTTTTTCCTGATGTCTAGCCTACCCCTCCCCTGGCACTGCAGGGATCAGTCAGACATCCCAGCACAGCTCTGGTGTTTGGCCAGCCCACAGCTCTGCAGCCCTCCTGCACCGCTGCCCACCCTGCAGCACCCGAGCTGCTGGTTCCTTTCGTGACCCTCCCAGTTACCCAAACAGGTGCAGCTGGTGGGTGCTCTGGGGCAAAACTGAGCTCTCCTGCATTTCTCCTCCGTCTTGCAGACCCAGCTCCCTCCAGCCCTTCCCCTGCCCTGCCCCTGTGCTGTGCTGTGCCCATGGAGGAGGGTGGTGGGGATAAAGCGAGGTGAGGTGGGAGCTGGGGGCTGTGGAGAACAACCTGCCCCGGCCCAGCTGCTCTGCCCCCACCCCAGGGAAGGAGGGGGTCGGGAGGGATAAGCACATGGCAATGGGTATCTTGCTGAGAGGGGGTTTAGACCTGCAGGAGCTCGATAGTCTGAGGTCACAGGCTGCAGGTGTGGCTGTAGCCCAGGTGGGATGGGATGGGGCACAAAGGGGTGCCCTGGGGTTGGGAATGCTCCCCTCCCCTGTCTCATGCCAAGAGGCATCACCACTGCTGAGAGCAAAGCACAGAGAGGGTGTGTGGGGGGTTGTCTGGTGTGTCCTGAGAAGACTTTGGAAGTGGAGAGCAGTTCCCTCGGGGTCTGCAGACGGGTTTGCAGGCATCCCCATCCCCACCTTCCAGTGGGAGCAGCTGGTGGCCGGTGCCCACCCCCCCAAGGGCTGATCTCCAGCAGGGATCTTGTCCCTTCTCTGCCTCCCATCCCTGTGAGCAGACACAGCGCCGCACAGCCCCAGCCCCTGCTCATGCCCTGCGCTGGTCTTCTCCTCTTGCTCCTTCAAAATCACTTTTATTTCAGACTAAGGCTGAGAAATCCCCCAGACTGTGGGCAAAGCCAGGCCTGGTGTTCAGTTGCCTCTCAGAGCCGCCAAACCTGGACAGGAAGGGATGCAGCCTCTGACCTTGCTGGGTCGATGCCTGCAGCAGGGAACTTCACTGCCAGGGAGGCAGCTGGGTTCAGTGTGAAGGCTGGAGGCTCTCACCGAGGTGACCCAGGGCTGCACAACACTGCCACAGCTTCCCCGGGAGGGGGTTGTGGGGTTCTGTGCTGGGAACCAGGAGCGGGCGGGGGGCTGTTGCCCTGCCAGTGCTCACTTCTTCCACTGAGCTGTTCCTGGCAGGTGAAGGACGGCTGCCAGCAGCAGCTCATGGGTGTTCAGGATCATCTCCATCCCCTGAAGGGTGAGAGTGCAGGGGCTGAGCTGCTGCAGCTGCTCAGCTTTCCCAGGAAAGCACCAGGCAGTGGGAATGAGAACTATGAGGGATCAGAAGGGACATAGAAAGATCATCCAGTCCACACCCCCTGCCACAGCAGGATCACCCAGACCAAGTCCAGGTGGGTTTCAAATGTCTCCAGTGAAGGAGACCCCACAAACCCCCCAGGCAGCCCCCTCCAGTGCCCCGTTGCCCTCCCTGGGAAGAAGTTATAGAATCAGTCAGGGTTGGAAGGGACCACAGGATCATCCAGTTCCAACCCCCCTGGAAAAGGGCAGAGTGAGGCTGGACAGGAGGAACAAGGGCTGGGATCTGAGGGTGGGGGATCCCTGGTCCAGGCTGCCCAGAGAAGGGGTGGAAGCCCCATCCCTGGAGCCATTCAAGCTCAGGCTGGCTGGGGCTCTGGGCAACCTGGTCTGTTGAGTGCTGGCCCTGCTCGTTGTAGGGGGATTGAACTGGATGCCCTTTGGAGGTCCCTTCCATCCCAAGGCAGTCTGTGATTCTAAGCCCTCCCTGAGCTCACCTGAGCTGCGGGTGCTGTGTCTGCAGTCACCCACCCAGCGGAAGGCCGGCAGTGTGAGAGGGGCGGCCGCCGCTGTCCCCGCACACAATAGGGACAGATGTGGGAGGAAGTGATTTGTCTACAAGTGGACACGGACAGACGCAGATGTTCTGCTTCCCCGGCTGATAGCGTAAGCGCTGATCGGATCTCTCACTCTCACTGCCAGCTCCTTCCTGGCTACAAAGCACAGATTTTTCTTCTCTCCCCCCGTCTCTATGGTGAAATTTATGATTCACTTGAAATGTCCAGCCAGGATGTTTCAGCTGGTTTGTGCTCTCCGCTCCATGGCTGCGCGGGGCAGAGCGGCAGCAGTGCCGGTGCTGGTTCCGTGCTGGTTTGGCTCAAAGAAGAAGGAGGAAAGCGAGCGAGATGTGAAGTACCAGCTGCAGGAGCCGGCCAGGATGCGATGCCTGGCAGGCAGACCGCTCCCTCCTGGTGAATGGAGGTGCCTGTGTTTTCCTTCACACGTACAACAGAAATATCCTCCTTCTCACGGGTGTCTGTGTCGGAGCACCTGCACGGGCTGAGATGTGCAGAGGCTCAGCCTGGAGGAGAGGGAGAGCAATGGGGGCACTAGTCCCCAGGGCTCCATCTGCAGCTCAATGCTCCAGGAGCGCAGAGAGGACCCGAGCTGGCCACAGCGTCCCTGTGGCACCCAGCAGGGATGGGGGCAGCAGTAATGTTGGGTGGGGTGGACAAGCTATTGCTGACACTTAGAGATCTAGGACCCACAGAGTATTCACCAGGTACCAGCTGCGGGTCTGCAGACCATGGCAGAGATGGTGGAGCTCACTGTTGTGTCTCTGGTTGTGGCTCAGTAGCAGGGAGGCAGGGAAGGGAACTTGGAGAAGAACTGTGAGAGGATTGTGCCACTCTGCAGGTGACAGTCATAGGGGTGACCTCTCTGTCCCTGAGCAGGGCAAGGGCTGCCCAGCATGGCAGACCCTGCACTGTGGTGCTGATGACTGCATGGTGCCAAGGGCTGAAGCCACAGCTTCTCAGCTTCCAGATCACTCTTTACTTCAGCCATGCAGCTGAACAACCCAAGTGCCACTGGCTCTGCTCTTTGCCAACCTCGGGTTCATTTACTCCGTAACCCGTCAGCCAGAGCCCAGCATCACGCCTGGGGCTGCCATCAGACTCCACCAAGCACCTGCAGAGCGGGTGTGTGGCACCACAGTGTTTTGACCTGTTCATCCTTCTGGGCCGCTTGGGGTCGGTGGGGGATTCTCCCCATTCCTGAGGGAACAGCTGTCCTCTTCCAGACTCTTCTTTCAGTTCTCATCACTCCAAATGCTGAGCTGCTGCTCTTTGCTCTGCGTCTGACAGGAGCTCAGGGGCAGCTGTGCCTCTGCTGGGTCATCTCCAGGGGGGTCACTGCAGAGCTTGGTGAGGAGATGCAGGAGATGCAGGATGTGACTCAGCTCCTGCTGGGCTGGCTGCAGACTGGCCCTGTGTCCTACTCTGCTCCAGCTGAGCTTTGCAGGGCTTTCCTGGGCTGCCTGGCTGAGATCCAGTGCTGCTAATAGAGATAGCAATGCAGTGAGACCTGTTGGGGAAAAGCCTCTCCAAACCTGACCATCCTACTGACCAGAGGCTGGAGGATGCAGAGAGCTGCCCTGTGCTCATTCATGATGTCTCCATTGCTTTGCTGGTTGCTGTGATGCTCTTCCAGAAAAGCTGTGGAGCTTGCTGAGCCATTGCTGAGTCGCAGGCAGGAGCTGGGTGGACACCTTCTGCAGACCATGGGCCAGCTCAGGGGACACCTCCAGCCCCAGAGTGGCTGCTCCCTCCGTGGCCACTGGCTGGGTAGAGCTGTGCCCTGGCTGAAGCAGGTCCAGAGGCAGCAGCCTGGCGCTGGTTACACGGTAACTCCAGCAGGGCAGAGCTGTGGTGGAAAAGCAGCTGAGCTTCCCTGACAGCATCTGAGCTGCCGCAGTCTGGGCTGTGTGAACAGGACACTGGTGGCAAAGGTACAGTTAGAGGTGTCAGAGAGGAGGAACCTGAATCGCTCTGTGATGGCAGCGAGTGGGGCACTGGGTGCAAGGTGAGATAATTAGCTGCTTGATGATGATTACACCAGTAAAGAGCCTTTGCCTGGCGGTGGGAAAGGAACTAATGCGCTGCCAGGTTATTTAACCTCAATAAATCATCTAGAAATATTCAGCTGTTATTTACATTAAAGCAGCACTTGATGCCTCTGGGCAGAAGCACAGAGGAGATTCAATATTTGTGCTGCATTAACTGAGCAGACTCAGGTGAGTACATTCACTCTACTAGGGGGTTTTTTAACCTAATAATAGTGAGGAGCCTAAAAGAGAATGAAGGAGGGGTTTGCTGGAGTGCTTAGAGCTGTTTGCTGGTTCCTCACTGCCTGCTGCATGATTCGTAGAGCTCAGGGGAAGAATTGAGTCTCTGAGCCCACCTCTGCTTTTCTGCATGGTGGTTAGCGATCACTGAGGAGACTCTCTGTGCCCTGGTTTTAAAGCGAGTGTTAGCAGAAACTTCTGCTAATGCCAGGCAGTTTCAAGCCAAATAAGTGAATTAGGGGAATAACAAGGTAATTAGTGAACAACCTGAGAGCATCCAGCTATCCCAACCTTCACCTTGGCCTCTCCTGGCTCATAGCTCACAGCTCAGCCACCAGCTATCACTCCCCTCTGCAGTGACCAGCAATCAATTCACAGAATCCTTAGGGATTGGAAGGGACCTCGAAAGATCATCCAGTCCAATCCCCCTGTCACAGCAGGATCACCCAGACCAAGTCACACAGGAACACAGCCAGGTGGGTCTGGAACATCTCCAGAGAAGGAGACTCCACAACCCCCCTGGGCAGCCTGGTCCAGTGCTCTGGGACCCTCCCTGGGAAGAAGGTCCTGCTGATACTGATAGGGAACCTCCTCTGTTCCAGCTGGCACCCAGTGCCCCTTGTCCTCTCACCAGATGACCATGAGAAGAACCTGGGGAGATGTTGGGAGGAATTTATAGCCTGTCCCTGTGTGAATGAAGAGCTCATAATCATTTTATTCACTCTGTCTCCTGAATGCTGCAGCCCCCTCCACTGCTCAGCTCTGCCGCTTGCAGACCTGGGGCTCAGCCCATTTCACCATCTCCTTCCCACAGACAGACTCTGCTTAAACGAGATCCCAGCTGCAGCTCGGCTCTGGGTGCTCTGGGTGAGTGCAACCAGCACTGAAACCCCATTACAGCCACTGGAGAATAAACTTCTCAGGTGGTTTTGGAAACCTTCAAGCTGAGTCTTCTCTGCAGAGAGTTCAGAAGAGAAGCCTTGTTTGAGGTCACACGTTTCCAGCAAGAGGCAGCACTGACTGTGCCCAGGGTGCCACAGGGGGATGGATGCTGCCCCCAGCACTGCACGCTGAGCTGTGCTGGCTTTTCATCGCGTTCCTGAGGGTGTTTCAGGCCAAACTCTTCACCTCTCCAGCTCCGTCCCTTTTGCATGCTCTGGTGTCACTGCAGCAGTTTTGGGGACCAGGCTGAGGCAGCAGAGGAGGAACTGAAGGGATCAACCGGGCGTCAACAGCACGAGCTGAGGAGCCGCATGGGTTTCTCTTGCCATGTGCAGAGCTGTAGGTCAGCAGCAGCTCTCGATGCTCCTCCAGCACTGACTGAGCTCAGCCAACATCACAGCGCAAGGCTTTGCCAAGAGATTGGGTTTCTGGGAACTTCCCCCGCATCAGATCCTAATGTTTCCAGACCCCACAACCCCAGACCAGCTCTGAAAACTTAACCCAGGGCTTGGAAAGCAGTGAGCTCAGCCTCACTGATGCTCTGCCTGATAACGTCTCATCTCCTGCAGCAGTGGGATTTCATAGTGATGGGGGGAAACCACAGAAGGACCCTGGCAGTGGGGTTCACACATCCACCCACGGAGGTGTTCCCAGTTCAGCAGCACCTAACGGTGGCTGCTGCTCCCACATCCTCCTGGCCAGCACCGGCCACGCCAGGCATGAGCCCAACTCACAGCGGCCACACAGAAAGAGCCAAGCGCTCTTCCAACTCCTCTCTGCTCCCAGTCCATGCTGGTGAATCCACCACTCACCCCCCTGTCTTTGCAGCTCGCAGGAGGAGCGGGATGGAGCTCACGAGGCGCCCGCAGTGATTCACAGGCACAGCTGCGGGTCTGTGGGAATAAAACCCTCCCCTGCCTCACGGGCCGGAAGAAAATCAGAACAAACGTTCTTAGGAAAGGAGGAGCAGGGCAGAGAAGCCAGAGTAAACAGGCGCTGGGAGCAGGGTGTGGGAAGGGGGGACGTGTGTCAGCCAGCAGCCGCTCGCTGGCTGCGCAGAGGACAGTAATGGGTTTCTCATGTTGCCTTTCTGGCAGTGGCTGGTTCTTTGTTATCGCCGAAGTGATCAGACCGATGCCTTGGTGTCGGCATCTGCTCACCCAAACCAGCTGGGCTTTTGGTTCCAGCTCTGTTTGTGTCTAAGAGCATCAGCCACCACCACCTTCATTTCTGGCCATGGGGTTAGGACGGGCAGGGGGTAGCTGCAGCCCTCAGCTTGTCCCTGGGCCACCAGAGAGCTGTTTGCAGCACACGGGAGAGCAGCAGGTGCCCCAGGAAGACATTTATGTCCAAATCTGGATCTTTACAGCTGGTATGGGGGGTCAGCAGAGCACAGGTACCATTCGATAGCAGCAGCCCTGCAGGGCTGGGTGGTTTAGCCCACTGATGGCTTCAGCAGGTGCACACCCATGTCTGTGGGTGACTTCGGGACATCTGGATGGTCCGTGTCCTAGAAGGGGCAAAGTTGCTCCATCAACACTGTTGGTGGAGAGTGCACTATGCAGTGACAATGAATGGGGGGGAAAGAGCCCAGGGTCCCTGGCTCCCAGCTCAACGCTCTCTGAATAGAGACGCAAACCCCACTGTGTAACTGCTGAGCAATCCATCATTCGCAGCTGCTTTCAGGTGCTGGCTGAGAAGACTCTTTCTGAGTGTTCTCCAGCCACAAGGAGCTCGCGTGGGCTGCAGCCCGGTGTGTGTCAGCCAGGAGCTGCACTGCCTGGGAAACTGGTAGGCTCCCTGGTTTCCACACACATGTGCAGGTCCCACCTCAGTGGATGAGAGGCATGGAGGGGACAGTCCATCACAGGGCTGCTGCAACCTCCGGTGAAAGCCAGCGTAGCTGCAGGGGCATGAGCAGCCTCAGCTGGCTGTGGTGTAAGGGCTCCAAGTGCTGCTGGTGAAGTCCTTAGCTCCCTGTTGCAGCGTTGAACTGGGAGCCAGCTTTGCGCTGTACTGGAGCAGCTCAGAAGTCCATGTTTCAGCGTGCCCAGCAGTGGCTGCTTGGAGCAAGAGGGTGAGTTAGTGGTTACGGAGAGAGCCTTCCCCCTGTTCTTGCCCTCCCTGTAGCTGGTGGTTTGGGCTCAGGCAATGAAAAATCCTTTCTTATGACTCCAAGTCCTTCCCTCCGATGGAAGGATGTTTGTGGGCAGGGGCGGTGCTTGGCTCCTCTCAGGAATAGTAAGTGAATCACCTCCCCAAACCACTCTGGGGAAGGTGTAGAGCACAGGTGAGGCTTTCTGCTCCTGCGGTGATGGCAGAGGTGAGGCTCCCGCCAGGCGGTGGGAGGGGGTTCTGTGGCTTTGGCTCCAGTGCTGATGACTTTAACTGCAGGGAAGCCAGGAGCACTCGTGTATTTAATGGCTCCATCTCGGCGTTTTTCTCGGTGCTGTAGGTATAACAGCCTGGTGACTGGCAAGAGAGCAAGAGGACTCATCGCCGTGCTGTGGCTCTTGTCCTTTGGAATTGGACTGACCCCGCTTATGGGCTGGAACAAAGCCATGAGCGGCTGTCCCAATGCTACCAACGAGACGGGGACTGACACGGGAACAGAGCACCAAGGCTGTTTCATCTCATGCCTCTTTGAGAACGTGGTAACGATGAGCTACATGGTGTACTTCAACTTCTTCGGCTGCGTGCTGCTGCCGCTCGTTATCATGCTGGGAATCTACATTAAGATATTCATGGTCGCGTGCAAACAGTTGCACCAGATCGAACTGATGGGCAACTCCAGGACCACGCTGCAGAAAGAGGTCCACGCGGCCAAGTCTCTGGCCATCATTGTAGGACTTTTTGCCTTCTGTTGGCTGCCCCTGCACATCTTGAACTGCATCACTCACTTCCACGAGGAGTTCTCCAAATACAAGCCTGAGTGGGTGATGTACATGGCTATCATCCTCTCCCATGCCAACTCTGTCATCAATCCCATCATCTATGCCTACAGGATCAGGGACTTCCGCTACACCTTCCGCAAGATCATTTCCAAGATCCTCTGTAAGTCGGACGACTTTCCCAAGTGCACAACTGACAACAACCAGCACCTGACTGTCACCAACCTCAACCACCCGGTAGCCTCTGTGACCATATGACCGTGCACGTCCTGCTCGCGGGATTTTGCAGCGTGTCCCTGACACTATCCCTCCCCGTGCCTGTGTGCCCAGAGACACTGAACTCCCGGAGGAGCTCTCAGAGATGACCACTATGCAGTTACGCAGCTCTCTGTTTTGTATTTTTGTAATGAACCTAGCGAGTGCCTCTCAGAGGAACCGCCTGACCGGGGAGCGGGAGTGCAGCTCACCCTTCACCCTAAAGCCCGGTGGTGTGAGTGCTGCTGGTGATGGTGTTGTGTTTCCTTTTCAGGTCAGACACTGACTGTGGAAGACCCACGTGCTGGGGGTGCGTCCCCCGTTGTGCTGCTCATTGTCAAGTCCTAGGATCTTTATTTTAATTATTATTATTATTATTATTATTGTTTTTTAATCTTCTGATTCATTTAGGAGTAACAGTGTCGTGTCTGTTTTGGAGTTGTTCTTTAAGTCCATACTTGACAGCACTTTGGTAAAACCCTAATTATTCCATCAATTGTTTGATGCAGCTAGTATTCTCCGATGGGAAAAAGTCTTACTTAGCCCAGTTGCTGGTGTGAAACTGAATCTGCCTTCCAGGCTCTGAGGGACGTGACTGCGGTGATGGGAAAACAAGAGCAGAACTGGTTAGAGAAGAATTGACTGAAGTTTTCGAGCGGCGGTTTTATTGCCTTGAAATCCCTTTGGTCTACAGGATGGTGCGGAGGGATTGCTTCCCAATCCGCTTCCAGTTTCAAAATGCAGAAGGCAGAAGTGCCCTCGTGGTCTCAGCCAGTCTGATCCAGTCACCGAGACTCCTGCAAATGCTCTCGTGGTGACGTGGTCTCTGCAGTTAGGTTTTTGCTCGTGAGTTGAAACTTGACAGCCTTGCGGTGCTTCCAGAAACGCAGGTGGGAGCTGTGCTGGCCGGATGCTGCAGCTCGTCTCATTCCTAAATCTTGGTCTTGCTGGGGTTCCCCTGCAGCCCAGTAACCCCCAGAAGCTGTGAGCACTAATATTTCTAACAGGTTTTGTTCGATTTTGGGTTATTTAGGTTGTTTATAAACCCTGACCTGCATCAGTAGCAAAAGAGACTAGGAAGGAGCTCATGAGAAGCCTTGACTTGCACCTGTGTTTTGGCCAAGCTCCCTGAAGCAGGAGCTCCCCTCACAACTCCCCTAGCCTGGCTGTAACAGCCAGCCAGGGGTGCTGGCCCTTCATCAGGACGAAGCCCATTCAGCCATGGAGCAGCTGTCATCAGTCCTGCGAGTTCATAACTCCCTGCGAGCACAGCTCAGCAGTTATCAGCCCTTCATGCAACTGTGACAAGCAAAGAGAGAGAGGCAGCAAGAACAGGGCACCCATGTCTGGAGCACAAGCTCGGTGTCAGCCAGCACCATGACACCTGCACTGCTGTAAATGAACCTGCCTTTTGTTTAGCAGGGCAGTTTCATTCCACAGCAATAGAGAGGAGCAGGGAGGGGAGTCACCAAACTACCAAGCGGCCTCCCCAGTGGTGCCCAGAAGCCGGCTGTGGGACAGAGAGGCAGCGGCTCTCAACTCACTCAGACCTGCTGTCACACCCTGACCCTGAAGGTCCCAGTGAGGTGAAGCTGTACTGTCAACTCTCTAAAGCACCCAGTGCTGGGAGCATCACCACATGCCCAGTGAGAAGCTGGAGGTGGGTTAATCTGATTTTCAGTGGTAACAGCAGGGAGAAGGTGCTGAGGAAGCAGACTGTTGGAGCCAGGTGGCAGGGAAGGAAGTTTAAACACAGCCAGTTCCTGAAGAACAGGCCCAGCGGACAGGCTGTGATGCTGGAGCAGTTTGTCCCTGATAAATTGTACTTGAATCATAGAGAAATCAGCTTTCTATTTTTTTAACTGCGTTGCACTAAAAAGGGAGGGTAATATAAGACCCCCCCTCGAGTTTAATTTCTCTGGCATACGATGAGAAATACAGTGTAAAATCAGCTGAGACGCTGAAGCGATCCCGTTCCTGCAGCATTTCTGTGCCAGCTGCTGTGGCCTGCAGGTGGGACTTAGAGGCCACCGTGCAGACAGAGAACTGGGAGCGATGGATTTCGCTACCATGTATGCAGCAGCCCAGCCCCAAACCTGAGTGACTCCCCAGTAAGCTCTGAATGGGTTTGTCCGTGTTAATGCAATGTCCAGATTTAGCTACAGCTCAGTATCTCGGATGCTGCCATTTCCAAGAGGAGTCTGAACAGTTGAAGTGACTGTCCCGAGTGTTTTGCCTTTAACAACCCCATTCAGCTCTGCTGCATCTGCCTTGGTCCCAGTCCAGCTGACACATGTAGCCACCTCCTGCCATCGGGGCAGGGTTTGACTCCCTCCTTCTCTCGTTCTCTCCCTCCTCTATTATCTTTGGCTGCGTTCCTCCTGTTAATCATGGCTGGAAACGAGCAGGGTTTCACCTGCAGGTCTGGCAGAGCTGCAGAGCGGTTGTAAGCCACATTTATCCTCAACCCTGAATGTAATCCCTCCCCTCCTGCTGGCTGCAAATGAATCAAGCTCTGGACAGCATGGATGGACTGAATCACACGGCACTGTGATACAGCGAGAGCCAGGCCCAGATCGCTTCCTCACACCGATGGGCATCCACACAACCACTCCCTTTCGTATGCCCTGTGTGAGCCAGAGCCGCTGCTGCAGACAGCTGCGGTGAGTCCAGTGTGACTGGGCCACTGGGTTGCCTACAGTCGAGGTCACCAGGAGCTTTAGGCACATTAAGTGCCCTCGTGGATCTGAGCTGAAGTCATTTGAAGAGAGGGTGTACCCAGGATTCCTCCTTCCCTCACTACCACCCCCCTCCTCATGAAAAAGTTTCTGAAGGTTGCTATGAAAAGATGTTGTGTGGCCGCTCCGCGGTGGCTCCTGCCTGCTCTGGTGTACAGGGGATGGCTGTGTTTGTGCCATGTTGCTCAGACTGTGTATTTGCAGGAACTGTTCTGTACGTTCAAAATGCTCAATTTACCACCTACACAACCTGGCTCAGCCTCTGCCCCGTTATTTCTTGCGGTGTTGTGTTCACACAGCGTTATCCTACGGGTTCACGCTGAACTCGAGGAGAAGCCCAGCCTCAGAGCTGGTTCCCAGCTCACTGGCTGGTGTGTGGATGGGGGAGCTGCAGACTCCTTTGCTTGTGCCTGATGTGGACAGCCCTGCCTTGCTGGCCAGTGCAAGGGGCTCGACTTGGCTGAAATGGGTCAATTTTGAAGCACAGCAGCCAGGGTGATGCTAGCCTCTAACTACTTGAAGAGAGGGTGTAGTCAGGTGGAGGTCAGGCTCTTCTCCCAGGCAACCAGCACCAGGACAAGAGGGCAGGGCCTGAAGCTGCCAGGAGAGAGTTAGGTTGGGTGTTAGGAAGCCCTTCCTCAAGCAAAGGGGAATGGGAAAGGGAAAAAGGGAAAGGAAAGACCCTGGAATGGACTGCCCTGGGCAGTGGTGGATTCCCCATCCCTGGAGGTGTTTAAGAAAGGACTGGACATGACACTCAGTGCCCTGGTCTAGCTGTGGTGGTGGTGCCAGCTCCTAGGCTGGACTTGATGATCTTGGAGGTCTTTTCCAGCCTCAGTAATTCTGTGATTCTGTGATACTGCATTACAGTGAGCACCGCAGAAACACAGACCTGTCACCAGTCAAGGTGCTGGAGGGGGTCCAGTTGCAACGAGCTGCTGCCATGTCAGTCAGAGAGCAGCTCCACAAAGCCAGGGAGGGCCTGGGAGGGCTCAGAGGGGTTAATAAGATTTAAAGGATCACTAAAACCTGCTGGACTGTTTGTCGTCCCCATGTCATGAACACACAGTATTATACATGAGTTTAAACATCTTCCCAAATCTCAAGAAGAGCCTAAAGAAATGAAACTGCAGTCGGCAGAGGCTTTTCAACATTTATTAATTAATCAATGCAAGGCTGCTAATTAGTCTCATGCTTGGCTGCAGCACAGCAAGAAACCTGCCAGCCACAGCCGACATTTGACAGTCTTGTAGGTAAGAAAAATGCTAGTTACACAGCTGGAGGCTACAGCAAAAGCACATCCATGTGTGATCCACAGCCTTCATCCTTCCTCCTCGTCCTCAGCCAGTAAGATGTTAGTGAGCTGCTCCTCAGAGACAGTTAGTTCCTGGCAGGCTCCCACAGCCTGACTGAGGTAGACAGCAAGTATATGTTTGCACTGCAAACAACAGTGCAGCCAAGTTAACAGCAGGAGCAACACAGGAATGTCATGCTCTATCTGGAAGCCACATAAAATCATCCATCCTGGCCAGAATGGGTCTAACGAAGCGTTCAGCCCTCCCAGCAGCTTGGCATGCCAAGCCCTGGCACGGGTTCCAGTTGCCCCAGGCCTGTTCTGCCATCAGGATAATGTGACAGGGGGATCTGACACAGAGCAAAGTGTTAATTGGCTCCTGCTGCCCTCTCCATAACCACAGATCAAGTGGTTACCCTGAGCCCTGCCTCAATGGCATCAGGTGAACTGCACCATCAGCCAGACTCCAGTGGCAGTGCCATTAGCAGCGCAAGACCAGGGATTATTCACCTCTTCAGTCACAACACTAAAGCATAATTAAGGACAAAAGCCCTCCCACACCGAGCTGCACCTGAATACTGCGGCTCTGTGGGGCGGGCACAGCCTACGTGGCCAACTCCATGCTCAGGTGTCTGCTCCCCTGGAAGGCTCTGGCTACCCAAGTCCAAGGAGCAGAGCACAGCCACCTCCCCCACGCCCTTCCCAGCCCCAGGTTAAAGCAGATACCTTACCAGCAGGCTCTCACTCCTCTGCAGCACACTAAAGCCATAAGCAGGACATGTGCAGAAGTGGCAGGAACTGTAGCAGGTGTAGAGTTTGCCTGAGCTCCCAACAACCTGAAACAAAGGCAGCCAGAGTGGGCTGGGGGTCACACACACAGCATTCATCTTCCATTTCTCTAACTCAGCCCATGTCTGGCCTGATGTCCTCTCCACAATCACAGGGAGGCTTTTTCTAACCAGCTCCAGTGGCTGATGGCTGCAAAAACTCTTGCTGTTCTGCTCTCCAAACCAGCTGCAGCTACTGGAATCCAGTTTTGTCTGAATAAACAAAGCTGAAGTCTCCAGAGAAGCTTCCTGCTCCATCTCTGCTTTGGGAACAGCTCTGCCTCCTTTTCCCATGTGCTGCTCCCCTGTAAGGCTGTGGCTGAGGCAGATTCCCTCTGCACTGTGGACACGGGATGCAGGCAGCCAGGTGAGGGAAGCGTTTGTCTCCAGTACGAAGAAGCTGGCAGGCAGTGGATGAGCTGCTGGAGCTGACTGCATAGTATGGAAAAGGCAACCTTTGTATTATTTCTCTTTTGCTCTCCAAGACTGGAAAAGAGCTCTTAGCTTTGTTTAGAGCCAACTGCTCTGCCCTCTCCTACTGAAAGAGAAGAGGCTGCGGGAGCAGAACACACTGGCAGATGTTAACCAGAGATCTGTGCCCAACAGCATGGACTTCACTTCTGTGAGTTACTGCAGAGTATTTGATGCCTCTTGGCTCTGCCATGGTGAAAGCAAGTGCTTTGTGTCTGCTCTGTGGCCTCAACGTCTGGCACTAACTCATCCTGGCTGTTCCAGTGAGTGCCGGGAATTTACACGAGTATAACTAACCTGCACACAAGCCCCTGGGCTCTGGTGGCAGGCCACTATCCTCTCCCACACCAGCCTCTTGAGTCTGGTCGGACTGGTGGCACCACAGTTCCCTAAAGCCAAAGATAAATGCACAGAAAAGGCAGTCGAGCTCTGTAGTACTGCTCCTCTCCAGAGGAGCAGCCCTGGGCTCACCCACACCCATCCAACTGTCCCTCACAGTCCAGAGCTGCACTTGCAAGGGAGGTCTTCCTCTGTCTCCTGGAGCTCTCTCTGCACTCCATGCCTGACAGACAATGTCCAAGAGTTTAAGCTCCCCTCCCTGAAGCGCCTGTGCCTCACGATGGTCCTCAGTCCCAGCAGACCAAGGCCACAAGACTCACGCTCTCATTTCAGAGCAAACCGTTCTTTTTCCAGTCTGGCCTTTACCCTGGGCCCTCTTTATACTCCAGGCTGAGTTTGTTTCACTTGTGATAAGTTTGTTTTCCTTCAGCCCCTGTGATTGTTTTTTCCAAGATGAAGTATTCCGATGGTGCTTTTCCTTCCAGAAGTGTTTTGCTTTGAGGAGGGGGGCAGGACACAGACACTGCCCAATTTGGGCTGCGTTTAGCCTTCGCCCCTCCTGACCTATATGGCAACAATGCAGCTTCTGCCTAATAAGGCAGGATCTAAACTCCAAAGACCCAGCAAAGGTGCCTCTGTTCCTGGCAGTCGCAGCCAAGGCACTGGGGTGCTCTCTTGGCCCTGAGATGCTGTGAGATCTCCTTCTACCGTCCTCACCTCCAGGTGCTTGTCAGCTCAACAGCCAGGAAAAATCACCTCGGTCGTAGGGCCCCTGCCAGCATGGAGGGTCAGTCATGGCACTACAGCAGCTCCTGCTGCCACCAGAACAGAGCTGACCCTTCCTGATGGGGCAGGCTGCCACACAGCTCTAGGAAATGAATTAAGACAAATCCAATAGAAGTACAGGATATGACCAACACAAAGGAGAGCTTGCAGGAGGGCTAAAGCACCGCCTGTCCCCTGTTCACCAGCTTCACTCCCAAGCTTACAGCATCTCTGCGACTCAGGCACAGGTTCCCCAGCTGCTACCTGCTCACCTCCACTGAACCCAGCACAGCCCCACCATCCCCATCTCTGCAGCTGGTATCCCTGACCTGGAGTCACAAGGCTGGCTGTTTGCTGTGTAGGCAGGTACTGTACAAGCTCTTCTGGGACAATCAGCAACTAACATCAGCCCTTGAACACCTCACCAGTGCTACTCCTCTGTGAGGTAGCAAAGGGACTAATGCCAAGGCATTAAAAGACAAACTGCAGCTTTCACCTGACTGAGGCATCTTCCTTCTCCCATCTCAGCTCCTGAGGGCAAGAGCTGCCTACGCTACAGGCTGCAGTCCCAGGGCCTGCCTGAGCAGAGCCATCTTCCCCCGAAGCAGCACCCAAGATGTGCTGGGTGATATGGAATTCAAACAGCCTGCAAAGCATCAACATCTCACACTAGGTTATGACAACCCAAAGGAGTTTCACAATAGGACCAGCCTCATGGCCCCAACCAGAACAGTCCTCCAGGTCCAGCTGCAAGTGAAAGCACCACCTCACATTCCAGCTCAACCACATCTGGGTTCCAGAGCAGAGCTGACTTTCTGGGGAAAAAGTGAAAGGGATGACTTGTGTGTGGGTCCAGGCAGCCAGGGGTGCTCCTGCACTGTCTCCCCAGCACCCCAGGAATGCTTCCCCGCTGAGGGAGAGGTCACACAGCTGGCACCCGTGTTGGCACCACACACACATGAATGAAGAGCCAGTGATGCTACCCAGCTACTCCTCAGAACAGCTTCCCTCTCTGTTTCCGTTTTTATGGTCCTGGATAGTGCTCCTGTCACTGCTCCAGCCAGCAGCCTCTCAGGAGGTTCTGCTCTTTGTTTCTGTCTCTCCAGCTGTGCTGAGGAAGAATTTCGCAATGGGACCAGCCTTACACCCCCAGAGAAAATACCAACTCACATTCCTCTATTAATGAGCTCATCAGCCCGGTCTTAATCAGCAATGAAGCTCCACTAGAGAAACTGCTCAGAAGCACCCAGGCATCTACAGGCAGGGACTACAGGAGGACACAAACCCTGCGTGATGCAGGGGGCTGCTCACATCATACCCATCGGCTACAAACTGTGCTGAAGGCTGGGTTTCACCTACACTGACTCCTGGTGACCAACCCTAACCCATAAAGGGCTTCCTTCCCCACAGGAGAACCAGCGGCTTCCTTCTACCTGCAGAACAGGAGGAGAGCAGTTCTGATGCTTGCTTGTCACTGACAGTGTGCACCAGCTGAGGCAACTGTTGAGGCCACCAGTAGATATTAATTAGTGAGCTGCCATTTGGTGGCTGCAGGATGGCATCCTGCAGGAGTTTTTGTCCCCTCCATGCAGAGGGAAGAGAGCTGGGCAGTGGTGGGGGGTGTCTGCCTTGCTGTGGCACACACAGAACTGTTCAGCAATGACCCTACCAGACCAGCACAGGGTATCAGGGCAGCTCCCAGCACGTCACAGCCCTCTTGCCATGCTTCTCTGAGCTCCTCTGTGCCTTCCTGCATCTAAGAGATGAATATTAGGCCTCTTAAAATGCAGGTGTCAGCCATGCTGCAGAAAAGCTGTGAGCATGTGAGCACACATTTAGCTCCCTAGGAAGATCAGGGGCTCTAAGCAGTCTCCATCACCCTTCACACAAAAGAGTGCCAAGTGAAGACTCTTCATCGAAGCCTGCAAAGCTCTGCCTTGGCCTGACAAAGCACTGCAAGGAGAATGTGACCATTCTCTGCCCTGTGGCCTATTCAGCTGAGCAACAGTAAAGAAAGGAAAAGCCTTTAAGCATCCAGTTAGTGAGGCAGATGCTGACTAAGCATCCTGGAGCAGTGCTCCTCGGGTTTTACCAAATGTCCACATGGATGTAAGTCCTCAAGTGAAATCACAGGCTGTGCTCCCCAGCCCTCTGTGTCTGTGATTCATGCCTCGCTGGAGGCACTGATGTCCTCTCTAATGCCCCAGAAGCAATAAAAACTCCATGTGCAAAGCAGGCCAAACGAGCTCTGAACATGTGCAAAGTGCTTGTGTGTCATCACCCAAGCTTGGCTTCAACAGCCCTGCTCTCACCCTGGATAACCCCAAAGCATTTTCACTTCCAGTGAAGAAGGCCCTTTGCAGGAAGGCTCCTCTTGGCTGCCCCAACAATGAGCAAAGAGATTTCTCCTTCTCTAGTGTGTGAGAAGTCAGCACCAACTCAGCATGGAGGAGGCTGCACTCTCTGGGGGGGGTAGCAGTGCTAAGTAGAAGGAATTGGGTGCTTCTTTATCAACATCTCATGGGCACATGCAGCATAAGCTAGGACAGAGCACAAGGTGTCTCTGACTCTGTGACCCCCTGGGCTGGATGCAGCTGGTCAAAGAACGGACAGAGTATCCCCAACAGGGACAACTCCGGTACTGTGGCACAGCAGAGCAAGGAGTTGTCCACAGAAAGTCAGGGAGAAGTGCCAATGGCTCTCCTCTTCCCCTAATGAACCTCAGCTCCATCTCCAACCCAGTGCTGTTTGAGAATTTGACCTTTAGGGCCAAGGTGAGCTCCCTAAAATGCCGTTTTATGAGGATGTTCCTGTGATTCACAGATTTGGCAACAGTGAATGAGGAAGAAACCCACAGACTTGGCCTGCATTGCTTCCTCCCAGGCAGGCAGCAAGGAACCTATCACCAAGCCAAGGTCAAGAGTGTTCAGGACACAGGATTTGGAGTGAAAGAAATGCAGCGATGGCAGATAACACTGCTGCACACAGTTTGTCAAGAGGAAGAACTGCCTTTGCTGGATATGATGAAAATAAAGCAAAATTAGCCAACCCTGGAAAACTTCCTTCTGACCATACCCACAAACACGTAAGAAATCATCTCTGACTGGCTGGGAGCCACTAAGGAAATGGTGATGTACCACACTGTTCTAATTCTGGCCTGTGCTGCTGCTCTCCAGTATCACTTTGGAGTTTGTACTACACTGATCTCTCCAAGTTGGCTCACATGCCAACTGGAAACCATCAGGAGGAAAGACCTGAGAGAACAAGCACTGTGTACCTGGTAGGCAGTCCTTCCACTGGGCGACACGATGCGGGTGACAGAACGCTGATCCACCAGATCCAAAGCTGGGACAGCAGATGGACCAAAGATGAACTTCAGCCTGAAAGCAAATGTTTTCTCTGGTTAGGTTACTCCACAAAAGGCGACTCCCTGGCTTAGCCTTAATCCATAGGATTTAGCCCTACGGAGTCCAGAAGGCCTGTAGCCAAAGGTTCCCATTGCATTTCAAAATCCCACCAGTTACAGCTCGATTAGTTACCCTTTCAAGCAATTAAGTGCATTTGTCATTCCCTGCTGGCTTTCACCGAGTGACCGCAACTCCCTCTGAGGAAATCCCAGGACTCAGTCCTTAAAGACAGCCTCGACTCTCCAGCTATTCAAAGCATCTATATGAGTTCCAATAGTCCTATGAGAATTTTCCAGGCTGCTCCCAAGCACTTCCACATCTTTTCTGCAAATCTAACTTGGATTTAATTACAAGACTTTGTAAAGGTTTTTCTTGCACTAGACATCACAGCTTACGTCTTTCTTCTTTAGCACTATGACCCAAACCCTATTCTGGCTGCACAAACAGGACATGAAGTGGTTCCTGTCCTGAACTAAATAAAATGAGACAAAGTGCATCAGAGACACAGGGGTGACAATATTCTGTTGTGGTCATAGAGACTGGCTAACAATGTTAACCCTATAGGTGAGATGTTATCCATCGAGTTCTCATTTCTGACTTGACAGTCCCTTTCCAGGTCACTGGCTGTTGTAAAGGGGGTGTAGGTGAAGCGAGAGACACAGGTTGTCCTTAGAGTGACCCCACCAGTACTTTGTTCTTCCAACACAAACTCCATGCAGGCAGAGCTCTGGAACTTCAGTCATTTAGCAGTCAATCTAGACCCTAAAGCTGGAAACTGCTGTATTCAACACTCAAAAGACATTTTATACTTCAAGGGAACCTGTACCTGTATTACAGATGGACCTGGGAGTACTGGTCAACAACCAGCAGGGTGCACTGGGGGCAGTTTTGGGCCCCTTGCTTTGAGAAAGAGATTGAGGTACTGGAGTGGGTCTAGAGGACCAACAAGGCTGGGGAAGGGACTGGAGGGGAAAGTCTTATGAAGAGAGGCTGAGTGAGCTAGGGATGTTTAGCCTGCAGAAGACTCAGGGGGACCTTATCATTCTCTATAACTACCTAAAAGGAAGTTGTAGACAGGTGGGGGTTGGGCTGTTCTCCCAGGCAAGTAACGATAGGATGAGAGAGCAGGGCCTGAAGTTGCCAGGGGAAGTTTAGGTTGGATATTAGGAAGTCTTTCCTTAAGAAAAGGAGGAATGGACTGTCCAGGTTGGTGGTGGAGTCCCCATCCCTGGAGGTGTTTAAGGTCATGGGATGGGCTGGATGAGCTCAGAGGTCTTTTCTAGCCTCAATGATTCTGTGAAACACAAGACATGCTGTCAAAGAGAAGATGCAGGAAGGACAACCTGGGGGATGCACAGTGCTGGGGATCCAACAGAGCTTACAGGCAACAGACAGTGCCACCACACAGCCAAGTTATTCTTGGCAGTACACTGTAGAACGGTCACTCAAACAGGGATTTTTCGTGAGGGAAGCACTCACACATGGAAATGGATTTGCTCATGCTGAGGGAAAGAGGCTTGTGCTCTGGGATACTGTAATTGCTCAAACAGGCTGTCCTGAATTAGTCACCCTGGATGAGATTATTGATCAGTTAGTCTTGAATTCCACCTCTAGTCATGGTCCACACATTGTGCCTAGGAGCACAGAGAGAGCAAGGATGATACACAGCTCCTTGAGCAATAGGAAATGCGGCAGGAGGGCTCCTTCCTCACCCCAGGGAAGCTAAGAACGAATCAGTCATTTTGCAGCGATAGCATCTCCTCTCTCACAAGCACAACTGAGGGGTAAGTTATTCTTTCTCCACCCATCAATAGGAAGCTAAAGACCATCAGGGAAATACTTAAGACACACCACTGCACATGGAGCCACCAGATAGCATCAGTTTTACATCTGTAATCCAGCCAGCAGCAGGATTCAGAGACAGCAAACTTATTCCAATAGACACTCAGGGACAGCACATGCCTTGTGTCACTCCACCCTCCCTAAATCCCTTTCCCTTTCTTTTTCTTCCAAGCAGGACACATCACCATGCAGGGATGGAGTGAAGAAAGTGGGAAAATACAGAGCTGTGAGTCTTGAAAGCACAGTAGTTTCCATCTACATACTCACTGGCTGCACAACCCTGCAATGGGGATCTCACCCTCTGTGAAGGGAAGGACACAGGGTAAACTGGCTGTCAGACAGGGACATCCGTACCTTGAGCTTTTGACCAGGCAGCTCCTGGGCTTAAAAGTGATTCTAGACCTGTATATCTAGCTGCTCTGACTCCATTCCAAACAGCTCAGGGGCAACTCACCCGCTGAGAATAATCTGTGTAGTCTAGATTAGTTACAAGGGTAAACAATGAGAAAATCAGCAGTGATGAAAAGATAGTGCAAAACATGAGTGGGAGAAGAGAAGAAAGGAGAAGAACATTGCCAGCTCCAGTGAAGACACAAAGAGCCAAGGCAGAGGCCTGGCGTCTCAGCAGCATGGCTGACCTATGAGGCTGAGTCAATCTCATTGATAACAAGCCAAGCAGACAGCCTTATTCCAGGAAGACCAAACCTTCAGTTGCACAAACTCAAAGCAAAAAGGATTGGCTTCATCCGAGGACTGAGAGGAGGTGGGTGGGGGAACACTCAACGTAAGACATTCCTTAATGATTAGGTCTGGGACTATAAGGGACTGAGATTAATGAGTTTCAGTAACTCTGTCAAATTTTGGGAATTATTTTTCCATGTATATAATCTGATCAGTATAACAGGAAATAAGTAAGGGGAATGCCCAAAGGGAATTCAAGGACTTCAGAGATCTGGAAGAGATTCAGAAATTAAATCAAGAGTATTTCTGAGATGCTGGTCACCGGGAATGGATGGAAATGTGACTGCCAAAAGTTACCACCCGTTATTAAACTTAATGGGGAAATTTCTTTCCTCCTCTTTTCTGACAAGAAGGAAACAGTTACAAGACTTGTCAAATATAATCTCACCTTTCAAAGACCATCAGGGCCCCAAAAGAGGGAGCAGGATGCTCACCTTTCACAAGTGTTATGCTGGACCTAGCTTTAGACTCAAAGTTATTAAGACCTGAAGGGTTCCTGATCTGCTCTCCCAGCTAAATTAAGCCAGGCAGGAACACAAAGATGCAGATGAATCTGAAAAGCCTTTCTCACTGTGGTGGTGCCTTTTCTCTGCTTTTAACACCAATTAGTGAGGCCTGCAGCAGTTGTGAAACTTGCATCTCTTAGAAGGCTACTTGGGAATGACTAAATATCCACAAGTTTCAATTAACATAAGGGCACTGAAGCTGACCCGAGACATCTACACAGAAAAAACCTCTCAGGGTAATCTTCAACAATTCCCTTGTGTGGAGAGATGATGCGGTCACTTCTCTGTTCCCATTGCACAGGCCCACAACTCGAATAGGAGAAGGGATCTTGGGATGCTGCTGTATTCACAGCAATATGAATACAGTGGAGATGCAGCACTCAATCAGCATGAATCACGCTGAAATACAGTCCACTCTCACGCTCATTCCAGACATGAGGCTGAACTCAAGAGTTCAGGTTAAACATTCCAGGGTTCTCCATGTTTAATCCACCCAAATTAGAATGGGTCACCAGAGGAGACTCAACGATACAGAGATAATGTCATGAATCTCTGGAAAACCCTTGAGAGCATCTCTACGGACCTTCATTTCCACCACCAGCAAAAACACGTAGCAGTTCCACATGGGAAACACATACAGGTCAAACACAGGAAAAGAACGGTGGTAGGATGAGAGCAGCTGATCGTCTACCCTTTAGCGGGACACTTGGGACAAGAACTGATGCAAAAGATACTTACCCCAGCAGCAGGTCATCAGGGACTGCAACAAAAAGAAAAAGAAGCATCATTTTGCTGAACTTCCCCACTGTGGGAGACATCGACAGGGAGGTTATCTCCCCAAGGTACCCCAGAGGTCACACAGGACTGCAGTGCTCTACACACGAGCCTCTCTAGCCATCAAAAAGCAACAAGCAGATGCAAAATGACCTGCTCTGGTCAGGGCACTTATCCTGTACAGCAATCAGAACCACAGGAAATCACAGAACCACTGAACATTAGGGGTTGGAAGGGACCTCTAGAGATCATCTAGTCCAACCTCCCTTCCAGAGTAGGATCACCTAGGGCAGGTCACACAGGAATGTGTCCAGGCGACTTCACAACCTCTCTGCAGCCTGTGCCAGACCTCTGACATCCTCACAGTAAAAAAGTACTTTCTTATGTTTATGTGACACCTCCTTTGCTCTAGTTTGCATCTGTTGCCCCTTGTCCTAGCACTGGATATAACTGAAGAAGAGCCTGGCTCCTTCCTCCTGACACCCACCCTTTCCATATTGATCAACATTAATGAGGTCACCCCTCAGTCTCCTTTTTGACAAGCTAACGAGACCCAACTCTTTCAGCCTTTCCTCATCAGAGAGATGTTCTACTCCCTTCATCATCTTTGTGGCTCTGTGCTGGGCTCTCTCCAGCAGTTCCCTGTCCTTGAACTGAGGGGCCCAGAAACAGACACAATATTCCAGATGCAGCCTCACTAGGACTGAGTAAAGGAGGAGGAGAATCTTTCTAAACCTACTAACCAAAGCAAGAAGCATTTTTCGAGTTTGGAAAACTTTGTTTTCTAAACATGTGCCCTCCCTGTATTTAAGTCTAAATAAGTCTGAGAATTCACAGAATCATAAAAGGATTCATTCTAAGAAGAAATGCAAATTCCCCTATATACTGACTTCTTCAGTATCCAACTCTGAAAAGCACAGAAGGCATGGGGCCTCAACATCTTACTCCACTGCTTTAAGAAGCTGGTTAAAAATATATGCATTGGTTTCCCTGAAAGTCTCTTGGCACCAGTTGAGAAGACTGGCATCAAACCTTTACAAATGTTGTTCTTTTCCCAGCACAGTCTTGGAGGGCACCACTAGTTTATAGTTTTAATACAGCATGGAGAAACATAATGTCTCCCCTCACTGGAACTTCTTGTTAAGATGGAAAGTTAGGCTTAACAAAATTAGTCTGTTTGTTGTAGCTAACAGCTTAGGCTCAGCTCATCCCATCTGATTGTTCTGTTATCTCTAACAGCACACAGCGTACCATGTCTCTATACTCCACTGAAAGATCAGGACTTTTGACTTCAAAATCCTTTGTTCCAGCAATTCAAAATAGTCTCTATGCCTTTAGGCTGACTTTTCCAATTTATTCTAATTCAATTATCCATAGTAATCAACCAGTTTGTTTCTACAGCCATGTCTCAGGACTATTTTGGTACTTTAAGGGTAAGTATACCTTAAAAGGAATGCTGGCCTTTCTTTTTCCTAGTTTACAACAGGATTTATAAATCTCTTCTAACAAGTCACATGTAGAGTTTGGATCTACTCTAACCTGACAGGAGCCACACTGCAAGGAGGCCAAGAAGCTGTCAGTGTGGTGACTCTGACAGTTTAGACATCAAGTCACTGCTCATTCCCTGCTTAAATGTGGTGGTCAGACTTATTCAAATGTTTATTTCACTGGTTTTAGTTCAGTTAAAAATATTCTTTAAATAGACACTTTTGCAAGCACACACTAACAGTAAATATTCTTTCAGCACAGATTACAGAAGTACATTAGTAATCCAGAGCACAGTGAAGGTAATTGCTCTTAACTAGCTGCTAGAATTGGCCAAGATTTAACTGTTGACTTGTGTTTGCTTCATTCAAGGAAGGATGAAGCTGTTCTTTGCCCTGGGATCACTAACACACCACCATCTGCCGGTGAGTGTTGAAATGTGATTGTTTTTATACAATTTCCCTTTCAACCAGGTTTTGAAATGAAAAAACCCGGTTTTGAATCCATAAAATCAGCAGAACAGCAGCTACAACAAAACCTCTGCCTAGACGCATTTAAGTTATCACTTCATGAGTGTAACCACTCACACTACATGCTCTAAGCAAAAAGGACTGTCCTAGGATCCACATTAAAAACGGTCTCCAATGTGGACTAATTTTTGAGTTTAAAAAGCTTTAACTGTGCTCCCAGCCCCTCGGAATTGTCTCGAGTCATGGACACAGACACTGGAAACACCTGCTACAACTTGCCACTCTTGAAAACATGCAAAGTTCTTTTTCAAGAACTTGCCAGTTCTTGAAAGTGAAGACCACCCCTTACACGATAATAAAGTGCAGAAGATGCCGATGAAGGGAGGCTAAGAACCCTCCCTGCTACCTGAAGGTTTGTTGTTCGGTACATACCACGTGAGGTCTCCTGAAAAGCCTTTTTGATTTCTTTCAAAAGCTCTTCTGCTACCGCTGGCAAGGTACAATCCATGGCCTCATGGCTGTAAGCAAGAACACGAGTCAGTGAGAAACCATCGGGGTTACTGCAGATGCAATGAACAACGGCAGCTTACCCGGACAGTACTGGATCACAGCAGGGCCAGGGAAGGGTGTTCCAGCAACTGCTGAAATGTGTTTCTAATAAGATCTTGGAATTAAGAGTCGCGGGTGTCTCTCACACCCATCCTGGTATACACAGACCCCATGAAATGGCCTGGGCGCGATGGACGGGGTCACAGCTGGAGGCTGTGGCCTGGGGAAGAGGAGGACCCAGCGCCCGCCCACCCACCGCCGCCCCGGGTCCCAGAACCCGCGCTGGGGGGATCCCTCAGAGAAGATGCACTGCGTCCCAAGGGCTCCGTCACCGCCGCGGAGCAGTTTGGGGCCGGGCTGGGCCTACCTGCAGCCCCGCCGCCATGCGGTCGCGTCCCCATAGCAACGGGCGCCCTTTGACCCGCCGCGGGGGACGCCCCGTCCCCCGTCACGTGATGAGCTCGCGCTCTTAAAGGCCCCGCGCAGCTATGCTGCCGCGCGTGCTGGGTCGGGTGCTAAGACTGCACCGAGTCTTAGCTCGACGGGTGTCTGCGGGGCCTCCAGCCCGCACCTGGCTTCGCACCACGGGCTGCGGGCATGGTGGGGACAGCGGCGGAGGGGCCCGCGGGGAGGGGTCCGAGCGGCGGTGGCGCGGCCGGCCGGTCGGGGGTGCCCTGGGACTCCTGGGAGGTGAGAGGGGCAGGCGGAGGTAGCAGTGTGGAGCAGGCGGGCGGGGGGTCCCTGTCACCCTTCCCCGCAGCCTTCGCCTTTTTCTCCAGGGACTCTGAGGAGGAGAACAGCGAGGACGCCATCATCCTCCTGTTGAAGAAGGCCAAGGTGAGGCGCAGGCCTGCGGGTGGGGGCGCGGGGTCACCCCGGCCCTGCTGTAGTCTCCCTCCCGTCCTAGCGCTGCCTCCGGCTCCCCCTCCGTAGCTCAGCGTGATGAAGGGGGAGCTGCCGGAGGCCGAGCGGCTCCTGCACCAGGCATTGAGGCTGTCGCAGCAGGCAGATAACAAGAAGGGCATCGTCTACACCTACAGCATGGTGAGGCTCCCACGACTGTGGAGCCGCAGCCCCCTGGGCTGGGGCTGCATGGAGAACGAATAGCACCTGTGGGAGGGGGAGGGCTAGGCTGGGCCCTGCTTCAGCGCTGTCTGTCTCTTCCAGATGGCAAACGTGGCCTTCATGCAGGGACAGCTGGACAACGTGAGTGACTCTGTTTTGCCCCCACTGTGAATTTGAAGGGACTGATGTCTTGTGCAGGATCCCAAAGGTGTGGCACCCTAGGGCCCCGGGGGCTGTGAAGCAGGCATCCCAGTATAGTGCAGATGAATGTGCCTTGGGGTCATCCCATTAACCAGGCTTTGGTTAATGGGAGTGTATGCTGCTGAGAAAGATGCTTTTACAGCTCAACTTGAAGCTCCACCGTGGTGTGAAGGGGAGGTAATGCTGCTTACTGTCAGGTATCCCAGTCAAATAGAGGGCTGTCTCAAGGAGAATATGTCCTGGAGGCACAAGGGTGTAGCAGTCATAGAAAATGATACTAAGAAGTCTCAGGAGCTGGCAGTGCCATGGGACTGAGCTTAGCCCTTCGCTTATCACTAGTCTTGATGTACAGTGTAAATGCTCCAAATTGTGAGGCAGGTTTCCCCCAGCAGTTGCCTCAGTTTGTTGTAACTGCCGTCATTCCTCATTGTTCTTCAAACTTCTCATTTCAGGCAGAAAAGCTCTACAAAGCAACTATGAGCTATTTGCTCGCAGGGGACGCGAAGGAGGTAGGTTCTGACCTATCTCCTAAAGATACTCAGCTGCAGGTGCTAGTAGTGTGGGGCACAACTCTGGATTTTCTTATGCTGTAGTACCTCCTACTGGAACCTGGCAATACTGGCTGCGAGCTTGCCAGCCTCTCAGGAACTTCCTTTAAGGGGATGGTAGCACTGGGGATAAAATGGGGATTTTGAAGGTCTCAATTTGTTTTTTGACAAAGCAATGTTTCTGTTGGGGAGTTGCAAGAAGAATAACAGTTGCATTGTATGTCCTCCTGGCAGGATGACAATGCAATCCTTGAGATGTCCCTCAAGCTGGCCAGTATCTATGCTGCTCGGCAACAGTGAGTTCCCTGCTAAAGGCAGCTTTTGCATTTTTCCCCTCAGCTTCACACTGGCAGTGGTGGCCAAGCAAAGGCTCTTGAAGAATAAAGTGCCTGAGGAAGCTTTGATGTGACAAATTACCATCAATAAGAATGTTCCCACTGGCATGATTATTTGCCTTCCCACTGTGTTGTAGCACAGTGATTAACATCTCTCCACTTTAGGAGAGATGTAGGCACTGAGGACATGAGTCTCTAGTCTGAAACCTACCCTTCATAGGAGAAGAGGCTTTTGAAGTAGTTGTCTGGTAGCCTGTAGCTTTGTTTTTCAGTGGAACATTGGTATGTGCTGCCTTTGGCTTTGTCTGAGGGGGGGGACCCCCTCCACCTCTTGGATCCTTTTGCCCATAGGTTGAGAGAAGAGACCAGGTACTTCACTGGGCCCTCTAGAATGTGTGACTGAAGGTCATGCCTGTCCCTTCAGGGATGGAAGGAGCTTTGCTGAATTGTTGCATGTTGCAGGCACAAGTTAGCTGTGGCTGGCTATGAGTTCTGCATCCTGACCTTAGAAGAGAAGGTGGCCAAGCAAAAGGACTTGCCTGAGGATGTCTTACCAGGTGGGACTGCTTTATCTGCCAAAGGCTTCTCATCTTTTATCCATATCCCTGTCAAGCCATGGTCTTTGCACTATAAGAGATTCCTAGTCTTGTAGGATGGAGACTCATGCTTTGTCTTGTAAAAGTGATGACTTTCACCCTTCTCTATTTACAGCTGAAGAGAAGGCCAACACCCGTCTCTTGCTTGGGATGAGCCTAGACTCCTATGCTCGCTATCTTCTAAATGTTAACCGGTTCCCAGTGGCCCAGAAAATGTATGAGAAGGCTCTACAGATATCAAATGATGTTCAGGGAGAGACTCATCCACAGGTGATGTGCACAGCAGTAGTTGGAACTTTCTCTAAGCAAATTCTAAAAGGCAAATTCTGGGGAACCAAGGCGGCTTTATAAGTAGCTTTGCTGGCATCAAAGGGCCACAGCACTAAATTAGGTGGTTTTCCTGCCTGGAAGAATGAGCATGCAGCATGCTGATAGATACAAGGCACCTACTGATTAACCTGCTCTGGGAAATACTACTGGTGTGACAGGGGTGTGAATGTGGTGCTTCTGCTGCCCCAGTCTTCTGCCTAAGTCTTGCTCTGAGGCTTCCTTTTCCATCTTGGTGCAGACTGTGGTCCTGATGAATGACTTGGCAACTGTCCTGGATGCTCAGGGGCACTATGATGAGGCGTACACTTATGTAAAGAGAGCAGCTGAGCTGGCAAAAGAGACTGAACACCCTGAGGAGCACATGGTACTGAATAACCTGGCAGCGATTCTGATGCACAAAGGTAAGTAAATAGATGTCCAACCTGTGTCCTCGTGTTGGTGGCAGACATGTGCTGTAGGACTCCAAGAGGTTGCCAGCATGCTGTTACTTTGCTTGTCCTGTGTGTACAGTAACCAGTTCCAAAAGGGCTTAAAACATGCTTGAGTCTTGTCTCTAAAGTCTTAATGCTGAAGAGCAAGCAGCTTGTCCCATTGTCACTGCAGCTGTCATAGCTGGCACCTTTGCAGGCTGTTTTATGAACCTCCATGGTTCCTGATGTGTTCCAAGTGGCCTTTGCTTGTCCTCTGCATTATATGATGAGCTTCAGGAGGGGACTCTGAACACAGGCAGTGTCACTGGCCATGCCACTTTCCTCTTGCTACAGAAGACTTTCTGCAAGCAAAACAGGTGTACAGAGAAGCTCTCAAGCAGGCACAACAGAAGGGAGATGATGCTTCTGTCCAGCACATCCAGAAAGAACTAGCTGAACTGGCCAAGAGGAGAAAGGGCTCCAAGTAAGCTTGGCCACAGAGTCCAGCAGCAGCAAGGATGGTCACTACAAGCAGTCAGGGATCAGTTGGGTGCAATTTTTCAGTGGAAACGGCAATGAGCTTGAAAAAGTTTAAGGCTGCTTCACAAGAAAGGCTGCTGTAGCTGCATCATAAGTTGTGAAATCTTTAACTATGTCCATTTGTGGTGCAGTCTGTGGTTAGTTATCTAACCTTGTCTTGACAACCAGAAAAGCGCAAGTCCAGCCTGGTGTTAGTACTTGGCTTTAGCATTGCCATATCAAGCACAGCAAGCGACCATTCAACTGCTAAGCTGTGAAAAAGCGAACAGGCAGGAACTGTCTCTTTACATGCTGGCAGGCACAGCTGGATGTCCTTTTGTCAGGGCTCTAGGTCAGTGGCTACTTGTTTCAGTAGAACATTTCCCAGACTCTCCCTCTACTGTGGCAGAGTGGTAGCTCCATGTCCTTTGCAAACAGATCCATTGTTTTTCTTAAAAGGATTTAGCATCTAAACATAGTTCATCTTCCCTCAGAGGAGGGGTGAGACTACATTACCGAAACAGAGCTGTTGTCAGAAATAAAATGCTTGGCTAGCTTACCCCAGTCAGGAGCATGTTATGTGCCAAGGCTGTCCTTTCCTGGATAGGTCAGTGCTAGGATGCTGAGGCCTCCTGTTGGAAGAAGTGTGATGTACAGACTGCAGGTAAGAACAACCTGCCTATAATCTGAATTTTTCAGTTTTTGCCCTGCAGGAAAGCCTAGTGTTAAAGGAAAATTCAACTGGAAGTTATGGAACTGACTTTAGTTCTGTCTTAGCAAATTGATTTCATCACTAACCTGGCATTGTATTAACCTCTTGTTTGTAAGAGCTTCAGTTGGTTACTTGTAGCCTTTAACTGTGTCACTGTTTGGTTTATTACTGCAGCAGTAGTTGCTCCAGCTCTGCTTAACTTTGAGCTGAGGCACAGAGGTTGTCCAGGGTAGATGTTCATTGAAACTGGAAAAACTTAAGTCACCTTCACATCTTTGTTCTCTGCAAGCTAGGATGTAAAAATACAGCTGTTACAAGGCACAGCTGTACTAACAGAGCCAGTCCTCTTTCCAGGCCTGGTGTTTGGTTGCTGCATAGCAGACCTCAGACACTCCAGCGGTGTTAACAGAACCCTGCAGCACCCCCTCAAGGAAGTGTTTTGCCTGTTCTCATCAACATAGCTTGATGCTGCAAAACAAGAGGGAGACACAGGAAAAGCAAATGGGAGAACTGATCCCCTTTATTGATTGGTCTGAATCCAGAAGTCACTGTCTACTGAAGACATTGTGTGTGGAGGGAGGGGTGGGAAAAGGTTGAGTTTCATGATGCATGGGGTTTTCAAGTCTTGAATGATTTCATATCAGAATCACAAAAACATGACAATGAGAGCATTGTGAAAGCGCTGATCAGAAATCAGTTAAAAATCTGTAGTAAACTACACTTTGTAAACATGATTTACAAACACCTTCCTGTTTGAAACAAGTCAGGTGTAATTCCATACTTGAAGATCACTGGAATTGGGGTAAACCCTAACTTAGGCTCTGGAGAGGTTTGGGTTTTGTGTTTTGGTTTTTTTTATACTGGAAAAGTTAAAACTGATAAAGCAGCACCATTTTATGCACAAATGCCACTCAAGGAGTATCTCAGGAGGAAGTGACTATCCTACCTGGCATATCTTGCTGCTGCAGCTGCAATGATGTGAAGCTTCATGATGAACATGCTAACACGGTGCAGTTAGCAGAGACAGACAGTTGTCTGTACATGCCTCTTTCCCACTGCATTTGTTGCACAAAGAAAGTGAGAATGAGTGAGCTTCAGAATGGAACTTGACTCTCCACTCTCAATTTGAATCTAGAGAAAGGGCAGGTCAGCTTATTTTCCAGTATAAGTTGCTGTAGGAATAAAAACGCTAAAATAAGAGCAAAAGTCTACAAACAGGATGAAAACTTCACTGTTTTAAGCCAGAATGGTAAAGGATGGGAAAGTGAGGAAAAATTCTTAGAGAAAGGGTGAAAAAGAGATTTAAGACTCCCAACTCATCTACTCTGACACATGAAAAACAGAGCAGAAAAAATTGGTGTTTGCAGTGCAGTGTCAGGCTTACAAATGGGTNTGACACATGAAAAACAGAGCAAAATAATTGGTGTGTGCAGTGTCAGGCTTACAAATGGGTTCCTTTGGGATTTTGCTTTCCCATGGCAGGGGGGCAGAAAAGCTTTTGCTTGAAATATTCCAACTTGCTAGTGATAAATTGTTCTGTACTTTATCCTGTTTGTAACTGGACTGTTACAGCCCTTCCCTAAGGTGCAGAACTTATGTAGCTGCATCATAACCTTCCATACAGCGTTAAAATATTTTGACTGGAAAATAACTTGAAGGTGAAGACTGTTGATCAATGAGATGCAAAAGCAGTTTGGAATCTGACAGACCAAGCCACCCCCCCAACTCAGTGCTACCTGTCAATCAGTCCTTCTTCCCCACAAGATTTCAAGTCACTTTCTGAGGTCAGTGCAGCAAAAAATAAGGTGTTCCAGAGATGGATGGTAGGTGACCCTGTGATCTTTAAGTAGATGTACGAATATGTTGCAAGCATTGGTAGATGAATGATTAAGGAGACTCTGCTAGTACCATATACAATTGAAAAATAAAAATCACCTTAACAAGTATTGCACACTTTGGGAGTTAAGCGAAGCGCTTGTAAGGACTTCCACCAAAAGCTTTGCTTAGAGGGCATGGGACTGAGAGGCAGATTTGAAAATGAGTAGTAAAGATTTTAAAATCAGAGTGGAGGAAGTTAAAAATCACAGTACCTACTTCAAAGTGGTTGTAACAGAAGCCACGTAGTTGACTCATGTTGCTCAATTATTCTATAAAAACATCTTGTTTTTATTTCAACTTGGGATGTAGAGGTGTTGTTTTCTTTTCTTGAAGGATTTAACAACCCACCCAGAGCCTCTGTTCAAGATAAGCTGTTTGCTGTAGTTACATATGACAGTAAAATTTAAGTAGCCTGTTTGGACTGCATACAATGCAGAAACAGAAAACACTGACATAGGCTTTTGGGGCCACAGTTAGGATTCCCAGTGTGCAGGACAGTGAGGTATGCCTCTAGAAGCTGCTGTTTTTCCTCTTTTTTTTTTTCTTTTAAAAAATGAACCATAACATACCCATGCAATAATATTTCTGCAGTGTTGCTAAATAAAACCAACTGCACCAAAAAATTTACAGTGTGGCAGAATTGAAAATTCCAAAGAAATAGATCATCTTATTCCAGCGAACCGGAGACTATGTTAATGTACAGGATTCATTAAGGGGTCAGTCTTTAAAAAAAAAAAAGAATAATAAAATAAAATTGACATTTTTCACAAGAGCTTGAACACCACTGAGAAACAGTGTGTCTAGGGGGGAGAAACAAAAACTGGTATAAAAGCACAATGCCTGTGAGAAGTGGCATGGCATTAGTGATGCTAGGCTGGGTGGGAGGCCGGGGTTGTGGTTAGGCTGGGAGGGAGACTAGGGTTAGGAAGAGATACTCTACACTGGAGAAAATGCTTTAAAAAAAAAAAACCAAAACAATTACAAAATGACCCCCAAAGTTTAGGCAATGATTTGAACATAAGTACACCAGATACTATAGCAAGGGAAAAAAACACTGCAAAAAGTACTCTCTATTTACAGAAGAATGATTTAAAGACATTATGGTTTTCTTTACAAATAGATGTAGAACAGGAATAGTCCACATTTTTAAAAACTCTTTACATATTTATCTTTAGTAAGTCAACCTTCTCAACCACGGTCCTCCGACACAAGGCCTGTGCAGAAGGCATTTAACGGACTCTCCATCAATTCTTCATTGGGTGGCCCTTGCTCTCTTGGAAAGTCTCTATGGGCACAAGTCAAAAATAGATTTCTTTTTTTGACCCGCAAATTAAAAAAAAAAATAATCTGCATAGTTCAGTCATCACTGTCAGACAGAGTCTCATATTGTGCTGAAAGCAGTGGTGCAGGCTCTCGTTCCCATATCCTGTTCTGTTGGTGAGTGGTTGCTTGGCTCATGGACGGCGGGGCACACGCAATGGATGTTGGCGGAGTACTGCTGAGCATCCTCATCGTCAATGGGTTGTACGGGAACTGTGTTGAACCTGGATCAAAGAGATTTCCAGAGTCAAAAACACGAGCTGTTCTAAAAGAGTCTGGTTTTGGTTGTGGCAACTAGGGAAAATCCCCACATGCTGGAAAGTTTAACCAAGCTACCTTAACCAGTGACCAGTGATTTATGTCTAGACCTGACCTCCCTCCTAATTACCTCCTCCTGGAATGACCCCTGGTTTGCTAAGGTTGAGAGAAACCAGTTTCTCACCCGTTGATGAGGGCCTGTCTTCCCAGGCCCACACTGGAGTCTGCCGGTGGTAGTCCCCTTCTGAATGTACAGATGAGACAGAAGAAGGTCTTTCAGTTCCCAAATATCCCTGTCCAGGAATTGGAGACTTAGACTTCCTGCTGTTTGACTTGCCGATTAGTTTCTGCTTGCTGACTCCTCCTCCTGGCAACAGAAGGGACAAATTTTACAGAAACAGCATTTTAGCCTCTGTTGCCACAAATGATTACAAAGCAGCCAACAGGAGTTTCACACTGATGAAAGCCACCAGCACCCTTGTGAAAGCCAGGACCGTTACAAGGAATGGAAACACCATCTCTACCACTTCCAGAGGAAGGAGTGATTTTTAGAGATACTAAGTTTATCCAAACTCTTAGTTTCTTTTTGTCTTTAAAAAAAAAAATATTTAGGAGTTAAAACACCTCACCTGAATTTGGTGATGGATTAGCTTCTTCCCTACGGGTTTCATTACTTGCTGGTACTGCAGCACTGGAACTGCCAGGTACTACTGCGATAGACTGTGACATTACAACTCCATGCTCCTCACTTTTGTCATCAAAGTTCCCCATCAGTGCTTTCCTAATAATGTCTTCCAGACCCAGATTGCTGGCAGGATCTGCAAAGGAATGACCCCTAGAACTGACTGCACCTGGGAGATAAAAGAAAACATACAGGGAAAGGTGGGAGGGGAGGCGAAAGACAAATCTCAGAAATTACAAAGGGATATGGGAAAAGATTTGAGAGGCAGAAAGATGGGGGGAAAACCAAAAGATGAGATTTTTTTATTTTTAAAGACAAACCTACATCGTCCAAAATGGCTCAAGTTAGATCCAGCAGCAGACAAGAGCTACATCTGACCCAGTCAGAGCTGTCACGCTCTTGGAAAGAGGTTAAATTTTCCTGGTTATTGCAGAGCACACTGTTACAAAGAGTTACTGCTGAAGTTCCCGTTTACATTTTTCTGAAACTTCCTTTGGTAATTTTGGGGTTTTTTCCAATGATACAGGAAGCAAATTTCCCTGTAGGATGTTACCTTTTACACCTTCATCAACCTGCTCACTTACCCCAAAGCATAAAAATGGAAGGTATTACAGTATTAAACTTTTCCTGAGCCATCTGTTTTTTCTTGCACTGAAGATCTTACCTGAGGTAGTGACTGCTGGCAGATTGAATATTTCAGTCCCTGGCTGAGCAGTTGCTGCAATGAAAAACACAACATTTCATTGAGTTTTTCAATACTGGTGATTACGGTAGAGCAATCGTGACTAGTCCTAACGCACAAAGTGTAACTACTGAACACTGATAACAGTACAGTTTTTTTATGTCAGATTTTAACAGGTCTCATTCATTTTGCCATTTATTCACGATTTTCAGGAACCAGTTCCATCCCTAAGTGTTGAAAAGCACAAAGGTCACAGTCCTACAAACACAAGCATTAAAATAATTCCTAACAATCTTCCACTTCTTATTACAGATGTGGTTTATATGCTTAGATGGATATTCATTCATGTGTTATTTCAAACTTATTTAGGTTATGTAGAGCTTAAGCTAGAAAAACTCAGTGGAAAAGCAAGTCCTGCATACCCATGTCAGAGTCACTTCCACCAGATGAGTTCAGCTTTCGAAATATCTCCTGTTTCTTGGATTTTACCATTGGTGAAGTGTTCTCAAGTTTGGTGAAAAATGAAGGCAGGTAGCTTATACTACCTGGAGAGCGAGAGTCAGTCCTGCCAAGACCAACAAGGGTCAAAGAGAGAACATTTGTCAGGATCTACATTTCTATCTTTCAAAAAGCAGGCAGTCACAACCCCCCACCATTCATACAAGCTTTAAGGTCTTTCCTCAGCCTGTGTTTTGGGGACTAGACAACACTCTCCAAGAACATCTGTTTTATGCAGGTAACAGGGTTTAAGATCCTACAACTCACAGAAAAAGTTACCATGTCATTGTGCTGGAGAGGGTTAGGGGGATTATGCTCTTACACATCTTCTCAAGGTTCCTACTTCTGTCTGGCAAACTGCCTGCTGGCTGAAGTTTGTGCTGCAAACTGAAATGTTTAAGCTAGAAGCCCAATTTCTCATGCAAGATGTTGCTTCTATTTGTGATATTCTCACTTTTGTTCCCAGTATGTCACTAAAAGGCACGCATCTCTTTTTAAGTCTGCTCACCCACCCCGTAACTTATGGTCCAAGCATCTGCCAGACATTTGAAGATACCAACACCGATACAACTCTGCCAGGGATCCCATCGAGTTTTAAGTTGCAGGTCTGGCAGGCTGACAAACAGCCCCAGGAAAAGAAGGTTGCCCAACACATGGACTTCCTGACACCCCACCCTCACACCTCCTAAAAATTAAGCTCCTCAGCTTAGTGATATTTCATGCTGTAAGCTGCCCCAGAATCATGAATGTTGGAAACCAGAGTTCCTCCACATTTCCCCAAGGAGCCAATGAGGCAGGAGAAGCCCGAATTATTTCACAGGAATTTTAGTAAATGGACCTTCTCCCAGTCCACTTCAATTTTACAGAAGTAGCACCCACAAGGAGTTCTGTTACCAGGAATGACACAGAACTGCTTGCACCAACAAACACAACACGTACAGGCGATATATCACTCAGGCTCCCCAAAGCATCTCCCAAGCAGCAGGCTTTGAACACTACTGCAAAAGGATCAACAGCAATGAACGATTTGCCTGTGGTACCAGAGTAAGATCATTTAAACTGCTTCTTAATAAAAGATATCATTTGCAGCACAAATACCCAGGAGATTGTGTTTGCACGTACCTCTGTTCAGTAGGCTCAGCTCTTTGGGAAAGCAAAAGAACATTGTCCTGCTTCTCGTGTACAGCCGGGACCTGAGGCGGTGAAATTGGCTCATAGGGCTCTGAAGAGATGTGGCTCCTCTCTGGAGATTTTCCAGGTCTGCATCAGACACAGATAAGGCCTCTTAGTGCACGTAAAGCAGTAGTTAACATGTTGTTGCCTAACTATCTGTGTCTAGTTTAATATGTGACATGCTTGGCAATCTCAATAAAGATGACTTCGAATTGTTCAGTGACTGTGACCAAAGTTCTAATTAATTAAACTTCTTCACCCCTCTGAAGACTGAAAATTAAGCGTAAGAAGCAAAAGGGAAACAATTATGAATTTTGCTGTGGAGCCACGCAGTTATTACAGCCAGTGTGAGCTAAACGCTGCCTGAGAAAAAAAATGAACAGATACCTGTACTCAGCAGGTGCATCAGGATTACTGTTCTCCTGTTTATCACCTCTGGGCAATCATTACACTGAACACGTGCATTACCTTCCCCTAGACTTGTCAGATAGATTCTCAGGTGACACTCTAGCAGCTGGCCGCTGATGGTGGACAGGCTGTGACTGTGACTCAGGGCTGTAGCGATTTGATGTCTTTGCCCGGGTAGAAGCAGGTGCTGGAGCAGGGCTGGAATTCTGGAATGTAGTGGTGGGAGGCTGCAAAGAGGTCTGAGAAGTTGCTTGGTTTCTAGCAAAGTCTTGTGTAATAATTTGCTGATAGTAGCCAAAGAAACAGAAAAGAGGTCTTGGTCAGACATTGGATTGAGCGTATGTATTCATGAACTAGATGAATATGAGACAGATTACAACACACATGATGATTTGAAGTTCAAACGTTATTGTGCAATACCCTTAAGTAAAACTAATAATTACAGATCTGTTGTTATGTTCTTAAACACGTGTTTTCATCATCAACATAGAGTCACAGAATGGTTCAGGTTGGAAGGGACACTAAAGATCATCTAGTTCCAACCCCCTTGCCATGAGCAAGGACTGCCCCACCTAGACCAGGGTGCTCAAGGCCCCATCCAATCTGGTCGTAAACACTTCCAGGGGCAATGCTTTTTTGGGGGGCAGCCACAACCTCCTCAGGCAACTTGTTCCAGTGTCTCAGCACCCTCTTCATAAAGAATTTCCTCTTGACATCCAGTCTAAACCTCCCCTCTTCTAACTGGAAACCATTCCCCCTGCTTCTACCACTCCAAACCCTTGGAAACAGCCCCTCCCCAGCTTTCCTGTAGCCCCCCCCCCCTTCAGATACTGGTAAGCCACTAGAAGATCTCTCCAATTCTCTTCTCCAGGCTGAACAGACCCAACTCTTAGCCTGTCCCCACAGAAGAGGTGCTCCAGCCCTCCAGTCATCCTTGTGGCTCTCCTCTGGATATGTTCCAACAGCTCAATCTCCTTCCTGTGCTGGGGGCTCCAGAACTGAATGCAGTACTGCAGATGAGGTCTCATGAGAGCAGAATAGAGGGGGAGGACTACCTCCCTTGACCTACTGGTCACACTTTTCTTGATGCAGCCCAGGATGTGGTTGGCTTTTGGGCCACAAGTGAACATTGTCAGCTCATGCTGAGTTTTTCCATCAACCAACACCCCCCAAGTAACTTAACGTCTTGAGGAGATGGATGCAAATACACCTACACAGATGTGATCGGCAAGGGTGATAAGTCGATGGGTCCTGGGCACGTGTCCCATCCCTTCTGCTTGGGAAGAGGGAGGTGGAGGTTGCTGGGGTGAAGGGGGTTCCTGCGGTGTCCTGTAGCGGTGAATCGTCCCCTCATACTGCCTGCTTGGGTCACCTAGTGGAAGGAGGAAAGGTCAGTCTTTGAAGATGGTTGTTACCTGAAAGTTCTGCGCTCACCAATTTGAAAGTTGAGGTGTCTGTGTATAAGGTTTTAGGGGTTCTGTGTGATAACTACCTTTTCCCCCTGCAGATACAGACTCTACATTTTACAATAGATAAACAGTTTCATTCCACAAGGCAGGTGGATTTCAGCTCATTTCTCACCTGCAAACGGTACTGCAACAGTATGAGTTTTACTAGTAAGTAAAAAATTGTGGGCATCAACACCAACATAGAGGAATTTTAAAGAACATACAGAAAATCAATTTCTCAGTACATCAGCTACAGGGTGCTGGAAAGGGGCTGTGTTTAATGTCATGTGCCAGTTCCAATATATTAGCTTCAGTTTTTACACAGATCACGACCACAATGTACTGCCAACAAAAGCTTTGAGAAACTAAGATCGTGATCAGCAGTCGCAGACTCCCAAAGCACCTTAAAAGGAGTTCAAGGAGATTGTAAACCTATGCAAGGTTTATGAGGATATCTGCACACACAACTTACTCTCTGCCTGGCTTGGTTTAGGTGTCTCTGGCTGATAGGGTTGTAGCTTTTCTTGAGTAGGTACCGGCGAATTTGCAGGGCTAATCACTTCAATGGCATCTCCAGGAGCTTCATACCGGTGTGAGGATACTGAATATCAAACAAAGGTTGTGGAATAAGGTGCAAACATCACAGAAAATGGTTGTTGCCTATACACATCAGCACTGGTGCTTCCATTAAAGTGACACCAGTGAAAGTCAACACACTTTTTTCTCATGATAACCATAGTGACACAAATACTTCCACAACATAGTGTTGTTCCAATGTCAATAAAATACATTTTTTTCTTGATGTCTGGTAAGTTTAGTCTTATTATCCTGGAGCAGCATGGAATCCAAGTAAACAGCTGTGATTTTGCAAGAATCTACTGCATCATTAAACATCAGAATCATTTCACATCTTATTATTTCCCTAAAAGGCTAAGACAGACAGCAAAGTAGTAGATAGTTACTAAGATACGTACAACTACTGGAAGAATCTGAACTTTGAGAGCCCCTATCTCGTGCATCCTTGTCTGAAGCAATCTGTCGAGTGATGATCACATCTATGAAGTTAGCAGCAGTAATTGTGGTCTTTCCTCGAGTTCTCAGCTCTTCCTCGTACCTGGATTTAGGAGGAGGTCCTTTCTCTTTACCAGCCTCTGAATAGACTACTGATGAAGTCTGTCCCTGGGACTTGCCACCAGAATAATTTGCAGATGTATAGGGGCACTGGACAGGCCTCTTTTCTACCTCTAGTGTCTTCTGTTCCATCTGCTGCTGTTCAGTAACAACAGCTGACCGGCGTCCCATATTCTCTTCTATCCTAGTTCCTTCATGCTTGTTCTCTTTTCCTTTGGCAACTTCCATCTGAGGAGCAGAGGCTGCAGCATCTACTAGTGCTGCAAGTGCATCAGCAGCAGTATTGTAACGGGAAGCTGGCAACCCTTGAGTAATAGAGGGAGTTCCAGGGGTGAGCTGCCTGTTAACAAACATCAAATATTCTAAATTACATCACATGAAAAGCAAACTGCAGCCACATCAGCAAAGACTCGGTGACACCAATTTCTATCCAAACTGCACTGGTGAAAATGCATCAGATTCCAATAAGTCCAAGAGCAATCAGTTAGTGGTAAATCCTTGTGGTATTTTCCTCAGGTTAAATACACCTTTCATTAAGTTCCAGTATTGGAACAGATTATCTCTGCAAGAGTAACTCATAAAACGTACATGATACGTAGCTGAGCAGCAGGATCCAAAGGTGTGATCACACTTGTCCCATTGGTTCCTTGGAAAATACTTGGCCTTTGCTGCAGTATGTTTTCCTGACTTCTTACTGAAGGGGATGGGGACCGAACGTATCCGTGACTGCCAGGTCTGCCAGGCTGCTCTGCACCTGCAGAACACAGAGCAGAGGGGAACAAACAAAAAACCACAGACGAATCATTCTTGCACAGTGCAGAACTATGTGTGGATGCTGTCTCCTCCACACCCTTTCCCAGTTGTCTCTGCTACTCTAGATGTGACTCTATGTATCAAAGATTTAAACACTAGCTAATGGGAACCTGCCTTAAGCATAGACTAAAGCCAGACTGTAGTCTGTGTTAAGCTTCAAGCTGCTAACAGTGGCTACAGAAAATGAGCAGCTACAGTCTACAAGATAACTGATCCAAACATAGCAATGTGCACTCACCTGGCCGAAGATAAAGTTCAGCAGGGACTGAAGCTATTCTTTCTCTCTCTCGTTCTCTTTCCCTCTCTCGCTCGCGTTCTCTCTCCCTTTCCCGTTCCTTCTCCCTCTCCCGTTCCCGTTCCCTTTCAGCACTTGCAGCTGCAGAAGCTGCCAGGTGTGTAGGGTGTCCTGGAAGGTCCACAAGATAAAATGAAATAACAAGACAAGATACTCAAGCACCATGAGTTGATGTAGACACTTGCCAGTATATCCTGCCATCCACTTATGGCAGAATTTCCCAAGTACATTTTCATTCCACTCAAGACTACGCACTTATCTAAGGGAGACAAAAGCTTAACATAAAGTGACAGGGAAGCTCAAACAGCTTTTCACTAAAGTGGTTTCCATACAGTTAGAAGCTAGACAGCTCATAGACCCAAATTCCAACCTTTGACAGTTAGTGAAATCATAATCAAATTGCTATAAATAAAGACCTGACAGAATGAGGCAAACTCTGTCAGCGCTCCTTCGGCTGAGAGTGTAACTATACAGCTTATCATTAAGAAAACCTTTGCTAGCCAAGTGAAAAGTGCATGCAAAAAGCATTGCCTGAGAAAACATCAAAACATGACAATGAAAGCTAAATAAAGATGGTCAATTATCTCAACGTGTCAGAGGATTAGAGACACCACCATGGCACAACAGCTCTTACCTGGTGACAGAGAAGCAGGATTGTAAGGCCTGGGAGGGAATGTAAGCTGGGTACCAGGGATGTACGTGATTCTCTCCATGGGGGGTGTGCTTGTTCCTCCAGGATGAGGCACTAAGATAGTGGGAGCCATATTGTTCAGGTCAATAATTCCTGTTAGGAGATGATGTGTAAGAATTGCCATTCAAGGACAGAGAAACAGTCCACACATTAAACGTTCTATTCGATGATAATGGTCAGCAGTGAATGGTTAGAGGGAAAAGTGTAGGCATAAGGCAAGGGCAGAACTATATTCCATCTGGTTACACTCTTAGATCTGGCAACCATCCATCCAACCATCCACCCACCCACCCAGATTTATAAGCAGCAACAAAATAAATCAAGCAACCAACTCAACCACACAGCATCTCCACAACACAGAAAAAAAGAACATCAGAAAATACATGGGCTTACCTCTTGCTCCTGCGTATGGGAGAGCTAGAGTTTGCTCTCTAGGAGATAATCCTCTTGTTACATCAGGACGTAAATTGACTTGCATCTGCTGTGAGGTAATGTAGTCGTTTAGGATTGTCTGTCGTGTGTTCTCCATTGCGTAAAGCTGGTACTGACTTGGGTAGCCTGGGGTGGGCGAGAGCTGCCTTTGGAACAGGTAAGCAGCAGCAGCTGAGGGTGAAAGAAATAAGATTTACAAAGCAGTGTGGCTGACATTGAATTAAAGTGCTATGAATTTTCTCTAGCCAACGACAAATGAATTAGAACATTAATATATTAATGCTTCCTTGAATTTATGCACTATATGTGGACAGAAAAAGCTAAATAATCCAGACTAGAGATGGGCATCAGAGAAGAGACTTGATTAAAAAAATAAATCTTGAAGCTCTGAAGATGTAAAGGTCTGACATACCTCAATAAGATTAAAATACCTCACAGAACTGGACTAACTGATAGGTTAAAAGGATTTAATATCAACCAGGGCTAACCTGATGGCCCTTCAGTGAGAATGTATCTCAGTCTTGAACAAAAGGATGCTGATTAGACTTTAATTTTATAGCATCTTCCACAGTCTTTCTTTGCATAGGTCTCCTGAAATCTTTTAATGTATTTCACAAATATTTCCCTAAAAAAATAGTTTGAACTTTTTGACAAAACAGAAGCTCTTGGCAGCTTCTAAAAGAACATTACAGTGTTAATACAGTAATATTTTAATAGTTTCCTGGTTAAATACTAAAACTCCCACTAAATTGAAATCAGGTCACAACAGTTACATATATAACCTCTTATAAATTGTATCAGGCCATGGACAATTGCATTTACAAGGTACCAAGGGTACCTTTTCTGTGCATCAAAACACACACTATTTTTAAAACAAACAAACACAACACAAGCATATTTACCAGGATCCAGAGCCCTGTGAAATGGCATAGCAGGATCTAAATGAGGAGGGAGGTGACTCCTATAAACTTCAGGAGTTGCTCCTCTGTGATGAGGGTCAAAAGGGCTGTGAGTCACTACAGGATCAACGCCTGGGACCGGAGATTTTGCTGGCACACTCTCTCTCTGTGTTGGAGTAAGTGTGTTTTTCCTTTCATGATTTGCTGGCTTCCCAGAAGATATTCCACCTAAAACCCCCCAAAGAAACCCCCCAATTAATTATGCAATGGATATTCTTTAGCTCCCAATGAACGCTCTAAAGAGCCCTGTAATCTTATACAAAACATTCTCTGATCTATTGTATCACCAACTATTTCTGTTGAAGCTGTTAAAATCCTAAAACTAAGATTGCTTACACTTCACTGCACTATCTTCATTACCCAGATACTCCAATTTAGGTGTAGCACCAGCCCCTAAAACATTATTCTTGCAGGTAACACTATCAATGTGACACCTAACCAAGGGCAAATTCAGACTGAATTGCCTCCCACCTCCATGTTACAACACAGGAAATAATCATTTTCTTATTTCAATTAACAGCTTATAGACTTCTGGAAGTCCTTCTAGACACCCTCCTAATTGAAAGAAGCCAAGTAGAAAAAATAATGAAAGTGGAACGAATTACAGAAACCAGTTTCTAAGTAAAATTTGATTATTAAATGTTCTTGTCTTAACTCTAGATAGAAATAACATACCCTCACTAACTCTATTCATCATAGGTGAACTCCTGGACATTGGACTCTGATAGTTCACAGGTGTCCTCCGAGCATTGGTATCATCATAAATCCCAGGGCTCAGCTGTGATTTAGGAGTTTCGTGAAGAGTTGACCTGAGAACAGAGGGACCAGAGCTGACTACTGACGTGTGTCGGGAACGTACTGCATCCCCGGTCTTCACATCTTCGTATTTTCCTCGCTCCACCACCTTCACATTTTCTGGCACCATTTCCAGCTGAGGCATTCCGCGGGGTAGCTTGCTTGGTCCAGTGATTAAAGATTTTACATTGTGTTTGATAGCAGACTGGCCAGAATTGCTTTCATATTTTATGGGTGTGCCCTGAAAAGGAGAAAAAGTTCAGGTAAGGTTATCCTGCCACTGTTACACTCCTGCGAGGAACTCACATTGCTGGTATCATACTTCATTGCCTCTACCACATTAGCACAACTGGATCTGTGATTGTTACTTGTCAGTTTTCTCACGTTTGCTTGCAAATGTGTTCCCTACAGGTGAAGCATCAGGAGTTTTCTAATACGCAGAAAATATGCTTAAGCTTTGTAAGTTGGTAGCTTTCTCAAAACAAACACCCTTGTCACGCAAATACCCTGCATTCATTCACTACTGAATCAGCAGTGTGAGTCTAGAAGCACTGTTTGTATTTACCTGAGATATGGAGCCTTCTATAATCGGCCTGGTCGTCTGCACCATTTCAGGCGTCTTGCGACTCTCCTGGCTTAACAGGTCCTGTCGTGGGATTTCGTGGATGGAACGCCCCATTTCTTTGATAGTAGTGACTCCATCATATGGTTTCCCCTTAGTAATGGCTCCTTCAAATGTCCTTATGGGAGGTGACTCTCTTTTTATCTGTTTAGGATACTTCAAACCTTCTTCAAAACTTTCAGCTGTTGCTCTTGGTGTGCCTTTTTTAGAAAAAAAGAGTGTCACATAACTAGCACTAATAACAACTAAGTATCTTTTTTCATAAGCAGAGTAATTAACTACATGTCATAACACTGGAGGTCTGGTTTGTTATGGCCTAGAATATATTCTCAGGACTAAAACCACCACAAAAATAATACTGAACAAATATTCAGTTTATTACAGAAAGCACCATGAGCTATTTCTAATGCTGACATTAAGAAAATAGCAGACATCTTCAGAGGTCTGGGAAAGTCATAGTTTTCATTAAAAAAAAAGGGGTTAATTACCAAGTATTCTCATTTTTGAAAGGTCTATTCTCCAAAAGGAAACAAAACACTATTTACACACTAGCTCTGTATTGAGCATATCAGAGAGCTGCTGATTCATGCTCTGAAAACAGGTTTAATAAAAAAAGCTCCACCTTTAACACAGCTGCAACTGTTGAAAGCATTAAGGTACAGAAACCCAGATTTCTGAGGATGTAATGAATGTTTGCCTTCTAAACTCACTGTACTCTACCTTGCATTATAGATCCAGATAACACTGTTCTCTCTTTCAGTTCGGCATGTGGGCTACCCCTAGGCAGTGCACGGCATATTAAACCTAAAATTAAAATGAACTTCATTTAGAGAGTTAAACAAATGTTTAAAAAAACCAAAGCACAAAACCACCAAACACCCCAGAACAACAAACCCCCTCCACCTAACATACATTACAGATAGTATCTGTCTCACGGTAGTGCCTAGAGGGCCTACCCTCTGTGTGCTGGACACTGTGTCGACATGTATGAACACCATCCTGCCGTGAAATACTCATCTTTCAAAGTGTTCAGGTTATTACAGCAATGCAAGTTTTAACGTTTAGAAAACGTAACTTATTTTTTATAATTAGCCTTAACACTTGTCCCAAAAGCAGTTATTCCTTCTCCTATGCTCCACTTCAGTTTCCTTACCTCATAAAGAAAGGCTCATGAGGAGAAGTGGAACAAAAAGAAAAAAGCCACCCCAAAATATACTTCGTCATCCCCCAAATTAGTCAAAGTTCATAATGAATCATCTGGCAGGAGTTGAATTTACTGCTCCTACAGCAGGAAGCTAAATCAACCCCCCCAAAGAACTAATAATTTTTCACAGTACGGAACAGAAAATGTGTCAGAGTGACATGAAACAGCACAAAAGTATCAGAGCCAAAACAGCCTTAAGACGTGACAAATGCACCAGAAACTTCAAGGCAACACTGAAATTTCTGCATACAGGCTAGAAAACCTCTTATTCGTGCCATTCCAGCTGATGAAAACTTACAAAAACAGCCTTTAAGTGCTACCCAAAAATGGTATGACATGCACATAAGGAGTAAGACTCCCAGTTCAGGCATGAAACTTTGCCTTGTGTTTGCATTTTAAAAAAGCAGTCAAAAAAGTTATATAATGGCCTGACTTGACCTTTGCAGGCTTAGTTTGATTACAGTTTATTAAGTCAAAATAACACTGGGGATGCCCTGAGGCAGGGTACAGCAGCTGTGCAAGTCTCCTGCTTGCCACAATGGAACAGCTTCAGTGCAGGAATGCAGAAGGTCACACGCCAGCGTGCTACCAATTCACTGTGCCAGGGATGAGCATGATGTTTAACTAATGGGTGTGTCCATGGAGCTCACAGTCAAGGCTGTTTGAGTGCTGCAACAACCCTCTGGGACCAGGAAGAATGTCACATGCGACAGATCTACAGAGATGAGTATGGGTTAGCTCAGCTACGGTTCAGCACAGCAGCAAAAGGAACAGGAAAACTAGTGCCTACCCCAGTAATATTTCCAGCAAGTTTTAATTGTAGTGGTTATTACATGGATTTCGATAGCAGTGTAAGATTTAAACCTAGTATTTAAGTCTGCTCCCTAACAAAACTTTAAGTAGATTACATCAGTGCAAAAGGTTTGCCTAAAACACAAAGCACCTTGAAAGCAGCTACTTTTACCTTCCAGTGGTGCAGATACAGGAGACTCCCGCATTGACATTCCTTGCTTTATATTTCCTTCCATTGTATCGTAGCTTCTCTTTAAACTGATTTCATGAGCGGTTCTTGGACTCCTTGTTCCTTCACGAACATTTTTAATAGCTGGCAAAATTTACAAGAGTACAGTTAGAAAATGTGGACAACAAAAGGGACACAACAGCACTACCTTCATAGATTCATAGAATGGTTCAGGTTGGAAGGGACCTTAAACATCATCTAGTTCCAACCCCTGTGCCATCAGCAGGGACACTCCCGACTAGCCCAGGCTTCTCAAGGCCCCATCCAATCTGGCCTTGAACACTTCAGGGAGGGGGCAGCCACAACCACCTTGGGCAACCTCTTCCAGTGTCTCACCACCCTCATCACGAACAAATTCCTCACAACTTCCAGTCTAAACCTCCCCTCTTGCAGCTTGAAACCATTGCCTTAAACAAGACCACAGGCTCTTAATGTTTTTACTACACAACTTCAATGTAATATTACAGAGAATTATTGAGCCCGGTAAAGATCTCCAAGATCATCAAGTCCAGCCTATTTTGTGATGTTATATCTCAACCTTAAAAAGATCTATTATGGTTTGTTCAAGAACACTTTTGCTCAGACAGTTACTCATTTATCAGTGTTTCAACGGAAGTTCAAAGTTAAATCCTACATTTATTTTTATTTCAATACAGATAATTTTAAACTTGGTTGTGTAACCTTTCAAAAAAAATCAAAATATTCCATGACAAATTGGAAAGAAATATCACAGGAATTAAGCACTTTAGATGTACTTTAAATATAGAGGAGACTCTTCAGAACACATGCACCATTTCTGGAGCATTTTAATTCCTAGGATCTCAAAAACACTTGCAGGTCAACACCTCTCCTGGACAGCACCCCAGCAGTTCTACTTGACCACTTACACTTCAGCTATGGATTATAAAAGCAGAACTTGCTGCAGCCTTGACTTTGACAGGGTAGAATATACAGATACTCACTATCGTAAGATAAAATATGCCCACTTTTGCCTTCATATATGACATGGCCTTTGGCTGAAGCTTCCTCTCGGCATTTTTCTGGGCTGCTGTCTTCTGTAGCCAGCCGGGTGATAGTTCCCTTCAGTAATGCATCAGCTGCTATGCCAGACTGGGACAGAGCTGGGGTACCCTGAATTTAAATCAAACATAATTCAGAGCATGTATATTTAAGAGAACAGACAGCAGTTATGGGGAAAAATATGAAACCAAACCCCAAAACATTTATTACCTCTAGAAAAGCAGTTATTTTATCAAACAGTATGGCATAAACTTCTCTATCATTAGACATTTAACCTAACTATGAGTAAGTTCATTTGTAAGAAATACATTACCTTGTTAAAAACATACAGAATAAATAGGGAGTGCAGGATTACTGAAGTATTTTAAGACCTAGAACATTTACCCTACAACAGTATTTCAGGGGAAGATAGCATATACCACACCTAATGGTGCCATTCGGTTTCAGGCTCGTATAACATGAAGATAAATCAGGGTTACACTGACTTCAGCAACAGTAGGAGTTGAGCTCCTGACTGTATTAAAAAGTCTCTTTTTTTCAAGGCAGCTTCTACTCTAGAACACTAATTTACTTTGTCAGACATGTAATATGTTCATGGTCATAGTATCAATGTTGTTTTGCTACAGACTCCTTAGTATAGGGAAAAATACCTGAGTTATGGAGCCTCTCAAAGAAGGAATGGTCTCAACAGAAACTTTACTGGTTGGAGTTCCTCGTGTTATACTCCCCTCCTGTATCGTTGCAGTACCTGATTTGAAATAATAAGACATCTTGATAAATAGCTACTCTATTTGAAATAACCAAACACTCTAGCGGGGCTGTCAGTTTACACCAAACTACAGGGAGCATTTCAGTTTAACAGCAGGAGTTTGAGACAGTTGAACTATATCCTCTTTTGCCAGAGTCTATTCCAGATTCAATGTCTTTTGCAACCCGTGAAAACACTGATCCATGGTATTTAACTTTTCTTTTGATGTATGTGGATATTTCATGTGTACTGCTCTGCATGTGCTCCAGTGAACAACTTAATTTTGAACTTGGCACGCTTTGAAACAAATGTTCTGGAATGAGATACAGGCAGGAGGAGTGAGCTACAACACTGGAAAACTGGGAGCAGCTTAATCATGTACTACTTTCAAATAACATTCAGGCAGTTTGAGCTCTGCAAGTTAATTCCCTACATTCTCGCAGGCTCTGACAAAGTTTTGTAACCTGTTGACTTTCTTTACCTCGAACCACACTTTCATGTTGTGCCCTGACAAGGAGTCCCTCAGGTTGGGAATTCTGGCTTCTGGGAGAGAATTCTTCTTGTTTGATATAGGGCAGGGAAGCTATTCAGAGGAAGAAAAAGAAGAAAGGTCGGGTTTTTTCTTTAATTATGTGTAATTAAATAGTCTGTATAAAGCAGCAGCTTTTCTTACCAGATTTGGCTGACTCCTGCTGCCTTGGGAGCCCAAGAGATATAGAACCTACTGATGGCTTTGCAGTTTCTTGGGTGTAGGAAGCTTGACTATGGGATGTCAAGTAAGTGCCAGGTGTTCCCTGAAACAACAAATATATTACATGTGAATTTTTCTTCTGGAATAAAGATTCACATTCATGTTTAAAGGAGAATGCTAATACTACTATGAACGTATCATAAAATGCTTCATAACAGCAGTGCAGAGCCTCAAAGGGCAGAATGTCAGAAGCAGAGTGTCATTGTTAGGTTGCAGATGCAGATATGTAAGCTGGACACCCCCAAACACACTCCTAAACATAAATAACTGCATCATGTTCTATTTTCTAATGCACTTGTAATTCCTGAACTTTTAAAGGTGGCACATACAGGTCTCAACACTGTGAACACATAACTGAATACAAGATGTTGAGGGTTGCTGAAAGGGCTAAAAACAAATATAAGCACAGTCATTCAAATAATAATTGTCTTACTTGTGAGATTGAGCCTCCCATGATGAAGGACGGTTTTTCTGATGGCACACTCGTTTTAGAGGATGGAATGAGTGGTGGTGGTGGTCTAGTGGGTCTGGTTGTTGGAAGGCGGACTCCTTCAGGTATATTGGTTATTACTTGGTGAGGTGCTGGCTGGAGAACTTGGGGAAAAATTGGACATTAAACATTACAGTCTGCTTCAGCTCTACTATTTGTAAGAGACAAGAACAGAAACAGCATAGTTCATGTGTCAGTTTCTGATGGGAACTGCCTCACAACCCCTCAGGGTTATGTAGCTGCATCACTATCTGCAAGTGTATGCTATGCACAGAAACTGGAGAAATCTAACCTTGCACCAAAAACGAAGAAATGGCAGACTGTGTGGAGAACTGCAGACTGAAAACAAAGATTTAAATGCAACATCTCAAGGTACATTCAAGTTTTTGCTGTTTTGTGTTTTTAAAGCAAGTTCTTATTCTTTCAATGGAATGCCGCTCAGCCAAGTATAATCTCAGCCTCCCTGATTCTGTCTTTTCTTGGCATTACATTATACCACAAAGGGAAAATCAATAGTCCAAGTTTCAGAATTAAGTACTGTCAGTTATTTCACTGTTTTATAAAACATTCACACTGACATTAAGCAGAACAGAAAGCAATGCTAAGGACAGCAGCATTTGCAGATTTCTCTTTTACTCAACATCTCCTTCCTAAGAAGGACCACCCATGAACATGATGGTACTTGTATGAAGTTGAAAAACTCTTGATGACTTTGTGCTGTTCCAATACTTTTTAGACCATTATTTACTTAATAAAACATATTATGCAGCAATAAAGAACTAAAATACAACATCTCAGGAGCTAGCAAGACACCAAACAGCTACAAGCACACACACACAGAGGAATCTATCCTCTGCTTTGCTTAAGTCACAAAGTGTATAGAGAATAATTTGTTACCACATTAAGTCACAGACGTCCAGTTTCCACAGGAAGTCTGTGTATGACTGTGATACCTAAGTTCCTTTATACCTGGCGGGACACTGTAGCGAGCTGCATTCATATCTGGCTGGGGAGAGGCCTTATTGACTTCTCTTGGTGACAGTCTGTACGGTGATGCTGACCTTGTTGCTGTATTTTGCACTTGTGCTTCCTGTTCTATTGCTCTCTTCACCTCAGCATAAGGCATATAGGCCACTGGTTTTCCTGTCAATGTAGAAGTTATCATAAAGAAGAGAATACGGGATTAGAAACTGGATTCAAAAGGTCCAGTTTATGGAACAGTTTTAATAAAGGGCCTACTGCAGTGTCAGATGTGCTCATGAGGCACAAAAGCTTTGATGAGTAAGTAGTATTGAGGTACAGTTCCATTTCATTTGTTCTTATGTCTTATCCAAGGCTTTGAAAAAAACCTCAGACTTTCTCTATGTGATAAAACAGTATTTGAATCCTTTATGCGAAAATTCTTACTACCTTCCCAAGTCCTGTGCCTCAGCCAGGTTTACATGCTAACCCCTCCCAGACCAAACACCTCCCTTCCCTGTTTGCCCAGAGAAGTCACAAATCAAATCTCAAATGTCAGTATTGTTCATCAATGGGGTTTAAAGAGAAAATTAATAAAATATAGGAAATTAAAAATCCAGTACCAGAACTTCAGAAATTCCTTTTGTGGGCAATAGACAATTCAAGTATCCACAAATTACAAGTCAGAACCAATCTACTGCAGCTTTAAAGTTACATCTTTCACCTCCACAGTCAAAAAATGATGGCCCTAACAATCCCATCATTGCTTTCTAGCGGATCTTTACTATTTCATATTATATTGCGTATACTACATTGCATATGCGCACAATAGATTAGAAAGTAGCTGTTGTAACAACCCAATAACATTTTAGTCCCTTCTTGTTTTCAGATTAAAATGTCCAGGCTCACAGAACACACATTAGCCACATTATGATTCCATCTCTCCGCCTTAGTAACCACCCTGATTTCTGCTTCATCCCAGAACATTCCTAAGTTCCATGGGGAACGTGCAAACACCTACCTTCCCACTCCACATTAGGGCTCTTGGAAGTACCACAAGGGCTTACAGCACTTCGATACTCCATATCCAGCTGCTCTTGCCTCTGGCGTTGCTCCTCCAGCAGCGCTGACTCGTGCATTGCTTTAATGTGCCGTTGATACAGTGCGTAACCACTCACCGGGGTTCCGACAGGAACAGTGCAGGGAGTGCAAGAAACCTACAAGGCGGAGAAGGCATTAACATCAGGTAAGCTAACACAGGTACTTACTAAGGCATTGCGATATCCATAGTCTAGGTTCACATGCTTTGAAATGGTCCCTACCTGCTGTTAAGCTATTACTTGTGTATTTGTACTTATTTTGCCCATCAGAAGTAGGATAACACAGCAAATTATGCATTTCTTAAATCGTGTCACAATTTAGTGTTGAAACTTGTTTTAGGGACAACAGATACTCCTTCAAATATCACTTAAAACACCCCATACCATTGGTGGTATGACAGCAGCTCGGTGATGAAGCTGTTGCAGGTCCATCTGTCCTTGCTTTATTGTGGATGAAACCAGTATTGACCCAGTGGGATTCAACAGTGAGGGCTTTGTCTCCCTGCTGAAGATACTGGGGGGAAAAAAAAAGAAAAAAAAAAGAGATGGAAGAAAGGGAAAACTATGACCCAGAAGTCCAAGATTAATCATCTTTAAAACATTCACAGAATCACAGAATCATCCTGGTTGGAAAGGACCTCCTAGATTGAGGAGGTCAGACTCCAACCATCCCCACCATACCAAAAAAATACAAATACCTGAGAGACTGACAAACACAAACTGACTCCCCCTAATGTTGCCATTCGAGCAGGGTGTGAAGCACCATGGCTACACAGTTCTTTCGACACCTCCATGGGGACTCCACCACCTCCCTNGAAGAAAGGGAAAACTATGACCCACAAGTCCAAGATTAATCATCTTTAAAACATTCACAGAATCACAGAATCATCCTGGTTGGAAAGGACCTCCTAGATTGAGGAGGTCAGACTCCAACCATCCCCACACCACCAAAAAAATATAAATACCTGAGAGACTGACAAACACAAACTGACTCCCCCTAATGTTGCCATTCGAGCAGGGTGTGAAGCACCATGGCTACACAGTTCTTTCGACACCTCCATGGGGACTCCACCACCTCCCTCGGAAGGCCCTTTCAGTGCCCAACCACTCTTTCTGGAAAGAATATCCTTCTAAGATCCAATCTAAATCTCCCCTGCCTCAGCTTCAGACCATTGCCCCTGGTTCTGTCATCGGTCACTAAGAAGAAGAGGCCAAGACCAACCTCACTACAACCTCCCTTCAGGCAGTTGTAGAGGACAATGAGGTCCACCCTCAGCTTCCTGAAGTATGCCTCTCAACCAAACACATTTAACACACTGGACAGTAGCTGAAAAGTCAGACTCATGTTGTATTCTGCCCCACAGAACATCAACAGGCAACAGAGGCTGCTGTATTTGTGTATTACACAAAAGAATCTGTAACAGCAGAAATGTATGCGTGCAGTTCCTCTAGGTACAGTACTCAGTACTGCAAGAACACAGCCCTCCTTATAAAGAATGCTTAGAAAAAAGGAACTAGCTAGGAAGCACTAGATATATTTAGTCCACAGGAAATAAACACTAGTATACAATAGAGTGGGCTGATGTATTTGTGAAGTGAAAGATGATGTCTGAAGAAGCAGGAGAGTGCAGAAACACTAGCAGGTGCACTCTTCCGCAGACCGCATGCGGAACAGCGACACTGGATACTTCTGACATTTAGCATCTATCCTTAGTACCGTGTGTATATTAAGATCACTGAGAGGCAGGGGGCACCGGCTCCAATGCCACGCTACGGTTACATGGGGATTGCACCAACAGAACACTAGAAAGATTTCAAACACATCAGTGTTCAGGGGTCAGTCAACCCCTAAAAGAGAAATCGTTCCAAGAACGGGCAGTGCTGCCCATTTAAAGTCCTATATAGTCACATCAGTTACCCAGTGTTCAGGGACAAGTTTCCAGGAACTTGGAAGTTTGCGTGAAAACAGTGCTTGCTTTGAAGAGAGAGGTCATCCATTTCTCAGGACGCTTGCCTGTTAATTTACAGACACTGACTGCTATGAGAGAGAATTGCTTCCACTAGTCTATTCTTAATAGCCTTTTCAAGAGATTCAGCTCTACTGATTGATATGACAGTAATTGGGTACAAGACTCCAGAGGTTATACAAGCAAATGACCATGAAATATTAAGAGCTAACTGAAATTTCAATATTTTATGCCCCACTGCATCTGTCACCACAGAATTTTGCCTTACACTGCCTTAGGAGGCCCTTCGTTTGACTTTTCATTAAAATTTTAAACCCCATTTCCCTCTCTTGCACTTCCAGAAAAGACTGTTTAGTAATTCTTCCCTCAGCAGAGACTTGTAACAGAAACATCACTACCGACGACAAGTTTTAGATCATTTTACTGAAACTACTTTTTAAACAACTTCTTAAAGATGCTGATATCTGAATGCTAAACCACTAAACTCACCCTTGTCTGTCGGGTTCTCCATCGACTTCCTCATCAGCACTACAGGTGGCACTGGAATCATTATCTGAATGCGATTCTTGTCTCGCTGTATTAACTTGTTGCGACAGACTGTAGTCCATTTCCTCTGGTTCTGACTTTTCCTTGGGTTTCTCCAGCTCTCTCTCTTTGGTATCGCTCTCTATTTTCACTTGAATATTCTCAGGTAGCCTCATTTCAGTCTCTACAGGTTCTACTTTGGTATGCACTGGAAGAGTAATCACAGGCTTAGCTTCAACTGGATGGCTTCTACTGTCAACCTCCATAGGCTCTTCTGCTTCATTATTTACTTCTTCCTTAACCTGTGGCTCAGGGTTCTGACTTTCAGCCGTCGATACACTTGGAGCTGTTAAGGGGGGAGATGTGCTTGCCGCAGGTTTAACGGCAGATTCTTGTTCTGCTGTCACCTCAGTGGTTACTTTTGAAGCAGCACTCTCAGATGGAGTTTCTTCACTTGGTTTAGCGGGTTCTCCTGGCGTTGGAGATGGAGCACTTTCTGTGTCAGAACTATTTTCAGCACCTGGGGAAAAAACAGTTTTGGCATAAAAGGCCCAGTGTTAATGAAATGTAAGGAGGCTTTGCTGAGTTGCTGCTTTCATCAAATATGTCTGCTGTCCCAAAACACAAGACGATTGCCCTGAAGAAATGACTCACAAAAGGAGAGTAACCAAAAATCAGCAGACATGGGTTAAAGAGGGAGACACAGGACTACTTGGCTAGCTCTGACCTTACAGAGAGCCGGCCAAATAAACTCTTGTGCACGTCAGAGGCTTCATAAATTTCATACACGATGCCACTTTGTTACAAGATGAGAGTCAATGTTCACAGTACCTAAGGTGCAGCTGCAATGACTTCAATTATCACGATTTAGAGCTATCACTGGCAGAAGTGGCAAAACACTGATTTTAGATGAAAATTAGTCACATTTTAGAGAGATGCTGATCTGCAATTCTTGCTGGAAGTTAACAGTTCTAGTTTACTTCCTCTGTGAATCACCACTGTTTTCTAGAGAACATCTTCTTGGCGAAGGTGCAAACAGTGTTGAGAAATGTATGTCAGTTACAGAAGGGTACTGATTTTTGCAGTAAAGAACCTTCCTCCTCTTTTTAGCCTAGTTCACGGACAATTATCGAGTGACACACACTGCAGCATAAAAAAAAACCCAACTACAAGCCAAAATCCCCAACATTTAGCCATGTTATTCTCTCCTTCGTTGTTTATGAGTTCTATGGCTTATAGCTCCACAACAGACTGACTGATGTTGAGTGCCTGTAACTATCAGCAGTGACAAGCAAGATATTTATAAAACCAAACCAAACAAAAAGCCAACACTTCAGTTTTCCTGTCTGAAGCTTTCTTTACTGACAGTTAGCAAAGGTTATGGATCTTGATTCCATCCATTTCAACATGCACAACTTTTTTGATGAAGTGCTGCCTGTTTACCCTCGGGATGATAGCACAGGCAAAGCATTTCAAAATACTGAGCAATAAAACATCTTTAGGTTACTCAAGACTATGAATGCTTTTTCCCCTCCAGTTAACTCCAGCTGCTAAAATCCAAGTGAAACAGCATTTGAGAGCTGCATTAAGTGGAATACCAGTTTTCTGAGCATGTAACTGCCATGAGTTTAAGTCCCTTTGTGTGCATACACAAGTTCCCTTCCCAGACAGGTTACCTTCACTGTCTTCTGGATTCTCTTCTTCATTAGATGCTTCAATATCTTCATCTTCTTGAGCTGACACAGTTGAGGCTACACTCTCACATTGCGATACATCTCGCTCCTCACGGGGCCTTCGTGAAGACTGATAAAGACACAGCATTGGCATTGACTGAATGTGTGCAAGTTTAATTTCCTGCATTCTCATTTATCAATCTGAGGTTGAAATGAAAGAGAATGACTATCTAGCACAGATTCATTCACAGGGTCTCACTTCAGGCTCTTTGCTGTTTCTGATCAAAATTAAGTTTGGGAACAAACCAGTCTCAAGGTGTTACAGGGACCACAGAACTACTGCAGCTAAAACACTGATGCTCTTCACGTCAGTGGGCGAAGACCAGCGTACACCACAAAGAGTAGAATCCATTCAAGATTCTGCTTTAGATACCCCAAAACTTCCCAGTCCTAGTCATCCAATTCTCTTGCTTTGTTTAGTATGGCTAATGCTTATTGTGTTTCAAGGTAACTTCTACAGCAACGACCTCAACTTCTATAGTTCACTGCTGGTGAAGAGATGAGGAATCTGGTGTTTAGAGAACTAAAGAATTCTTCTGGCATGACTGTTCTATATGACAGAAAAGCTCCAAATGCATTTCAAAGCCAGAAGTGATTAGTATCACAGGTCAGTGAGCATTAGTCACCTTTTCTAGACTTATGTCACAACACAATAACAAGCAGAAAAGGAAACAAGAAGTTTGCTAAACAGTTTTAGTGAAGCGTGATGAATGACTTCAGAAAGATGCCAAGCTTTCCCCTGAAAACATTCAATGCCTGCTGCACTTACCTTTTGTTTGTGTTGTTGGAGGAGGCTGTCCAGATTGTGTCTCCTTTTATAGTTGAAGTAGAAGTTCTTACACTGAGCTTCACTTTTTGTCCCAACCATTTTGGCAATTGCTGCCCAGTTCCGTCCGTGTTCCACTAGGCCTGTTCAGACACGTAACAGCCAATATTTACCACGATAAGTAATTCAGCTGCCCAAACCCAAATAGACGGAACAACAATGCCCATGGCAAGGTAAGATACAGAAGTACTGCTGACCTTAAGTGAATTCTTACTGTGACAGTTTATTTGGTAACTACCTTGTCAACCTGAAGGTCTGCTTATAAAGCTTTCAAACTTGCAAAGCATTAAGTCTGCAAATGCAGGTATCCCAAATTAAGTCAAAAGCTCTGTGAGGTTTACCTTTCTTAGCAACTTCCATTTCTTCTTCTGTCCAGCGGGATGTCTCTACAGGCTCTGTGGAAGCTGAAAGAGAAATCAAGACACTGATCAGAGAAAAGTCACTGATCAGACTATTATGGCACCAATCATGTCTCCCACAGTCAACTTATCTATTCACATGAAAGCTTGTCCAAGTCACTTTGTGTTCTCCCCACTGACAAGAGCAGCTTTTACATTTCCACTCAACCATATCAGAGATACAGCAGGAACTGCCACAAGCTCAGCACAGCACACTGTTACAGCTCTTCTGCCTACAAATCTGATTAATTATATGTCAAAAAAAGACTTTCAAGTAACTTAGATGTTTTTACTATCATTAAAATTCATCCTAATTTAAATTTTTAAATGGCATTAAGATGCAACAGCCTCCATTTCCTTTTATAAAACCTGCCATTATGCCCATCATACAACCTCCATTCCAACCTCCATTCAACCCCCTTCAACAACTTCCACTGACATATAACAGAAGGCTATATTATAAAGCATGTGATCCACTGAAAAGCTCTTCTGGATTTTCCAGAAAACCCTGCCAAAATGATTTAAAAAGAAAATTAACAGCAGAGCCCCCTGTTGTCCTTGTCTATCTGCTGACAAAACCCCACCATATCGACTAGGCAAGAAGGTCTATTGCAATCCCTGATGTTTACAGTTAATCAAGAACACATTTGCCCTCTTACTCTGTTCCTTAGGAGATGCAGAATGTCTGAGCAACAAAAGAGTTACTACCAATTCTAGAAGAGCAGCTGCCTGTAACTACCCAGTAACAGGAGCAGTAAACTTTGCCATAGCAGAGCACTGTAAGGGAGGAAAAACCACCTGTCCTGCCATCCTGGATAATTATTTACTAGCCACAAGGTATTCTGTTTGCTAGGATTTCTGCACCACCACAAATTATCCTGCCTTTTCAGAAATGCAGACAGAGATCGCAGTCTTTTCAACCAGATGCCGAAAAGTAACTCTTTCTTTTAAAGAGTTCTCTTGCCATCTAATACAGAAACAACAAAACACCCCAAGTTGGATCTATTTCAGATTATGAAACTACTGAATGCTCAAATATCAGGCCTACTTATTGAATAAGAACCTCTGTGAGCTACAGCCTGTAAGTCTATCTATGCCAAAGGTGTTTAGATCTCAGCAGATCCATCATTAACCCCACAATGACAGAACCACAGAAAGGCTGAACTGCCTTTTTTTTCCCCCACCATGTGGTTTTAACAGAATCATCCTATTGATAAAGTTACACTTGTGAAGGTTAGTTCCTGTTAACATAGCCCCAAAAAATGAGATCAGGTCTAAGAATAAAGATTTAATAAAAGGAAGTGCACTGCATTGACAGAGAACAGCCTCGTGTCACTGAAGGGCCTCATGACCAGATGGGTCCCCCAGTGTCCTATAAACTCTACTCACAAGGTTCTGGTGGGGGTGGAAGAGGTGGTGGTGGTTCTTCAGTGGCTGCAGCTGCAGCAGCATTTGCTTGTGCAGCTTCATTTGTCATCGATCTGGTGATTCTGCCCTTACGACGACCTTGACTATTGGCAGTTTTTCGGCCCCTAGGAGCAGTCTGCTCCCTTTCCTCTGTTTCCTCTGGTGCAACTTCAGTCTTGTCCTTTTCTTTGGTATTGTCTCTGGGAGTAGTTAAAACATAATTCAAACATAGTCAAACAACCTAGTATGGGCAGACATTCCTGATTATCAATGATTTAAAAAAAACCTTATACAAACAACAAACTAAAACAAAAACTCCCCAAACCCAAAAGATGCTTCATTGAAACAGAATGCACTTACAGCCCATAATCAGAGTTGACAAAGAGTAACATTATTTATAGATGATATTTCCAACTCCAAAGCAAATACAAACACAGTGATAAAGCATACAACAAAAATCCCACCCCAACATGATATGAAAATTATTACAGGCATAGAAAAGTAATTCCATGGTGCTTTCCAACAGCCTTATTAGTTTAGCAAGACACAGAAATTCTTGTGTCCACAACCATTATTTACTGATCAAAACCCAACTTCAATAGGAACAGTTGCCAGTCTGGATTTCACTGACAGACTAACACAAATTCTGGTCTGACAGCTGTAAAAAAAATTGCAATCAAGGGTGAATTAATGCATTTTCAGTACATAAACTTACTTAGATTCCTCCTTTTCATCCTTTTCCTCCTCATCTTTCTTTTCCTCCTCTTTTTTCTCTGCTTTTTCTGCTTTGTCCTCTTCTACCTTTTCTTCTACTTTTTCTTCTTGAGAAGGACGAGCAATTTGTTGCTGCAATGAAATGAGATTTACAAATTACAACAACCTGATCGCACAAAGGTGCACCAACTTGTATTTAGAGCAGTAAACACACTGACACAGCCTTGCCTCCCAGTTGATAACAAGTTAAACTACAGTCGCTGCACATGAGCCAACATAAAACACCTCTGCCAGAGCCTGTAGCACCTCTCTGCACCATGAAATTATAACCATGATGTCCCAGGCCTTATCACACAGACATCAGCAGTCCCTTTTGCCACAGAACGCATAGTTTCTATAGATTAGCTGTGTATTTTGGTACTTCTTGATTTATTTTCTCTTACACTTCTCCTGGCCAGCTGCCCCATTCACATGAGGCACTTTGGTTTATAAATCCATGGAGGGACGGTAGAGGCTTCTTTTGCAGCGTGAGCACAGAGGTGACAATGTCTGTGAATGTTTATGCTGGTATATGTCCCACTAGGAACGAACAGCTATGTTTTAAAAGCACTTGGAGAGGTCTAACCAACCTCTTGTGTAGTAGTGGTAGTGCTGCTCCTCTCTAATTTTAACACTGTCCATTTTAAAACAGTGAAACCTGATAGCTTACAACTTGGCAGCAGAACATCTCGTAGCATGAAAATCATCATCAACCCTAAGTCTCCTTCCTCAAAACACTACTTATGAAGTAAGAAACAGAATTGTTCCAAAAATGGGGTAAGGAACTTCCGACTGACTTTTCCAGGGAATTTAGAGAAAGAAAATTAGAGCCTAGAATTATTACTTTTTAAAAATTACAGCCTTTTACTGAGACAAGCACTTTAAGAACTGACAAATGATAAAGCAATCACCATTACCCCTATTATCATAAGGAAAGGGGCACAAGACACTACTTCTGCATTCACTGTTAAGGGACTCTTGCTCCTTATCTTCCACTGCAATCCCAATGAGTAACCATGTGCAAGGCTATCTCATCTGAGAAAGCACATCAACTTGATTTCAGCTTTCCAGAAGATGCAATCTGCTTCAAACAGGAATTAATGGAAGAAAATTCTGTTCCTTGATGTGATCACAAAGGGTTAGCATAAATGGTCTCTTACAGCTGCTAAAATAATAATAATAAACAAAAAAAAAAAGTAAGAAAAAAGTTGTGGCACTGTTTTTTGCAATTCCTTTTCTCAAGAAATAAATCTATGATAAGTAGCATTCCTTGTCTGACTTCATGATTAGAGGTGGCCTAACATCAGACAAGCTAAGTCTTCTGTGATGTTTTGAGAAAGTATAAGAAAAACGACAGTGCTCGTATAGAAAAAAGGGAAAACAAGTACAAGTACTGTACTGGGCCCCACACAAAAAGGAGACAACTGCGCCTGAGGCTGCGAATGAGGCTTTATAGTGGGCAAGACTCCAGTTAAAGGAGATGGGAAAGGGAAGAAGTAGAGAGCGTTCTCTTCCTCCCCTCTGAAAATAGATCACTTTATTTTAAAATGTGTGATTTCAGTTTAAATTCTGCCTTAAATACGTTACCATAAGAAAGTACAGAACATAAGGGGGAGGGGGAGAGCTGCATATGGCCACACAAGGGGAACCATTTACAGTTTACACTGAAGGCACTGAAGGGCTTAAAAGGGTTAAAACAGTCTCTCTAGTCCATCCAGTCATCCATTCAGGACAACTGCAACACCAGACACCCTTCACTCAAATGCAGGGTGTGCAGAACTGACTTGTTTCTTACCATTAGACTGTATAAGTCAGCTTCAAAAAGCAAACACATGTAATATTTGCTCAAAGCTGCCTTTCAAAGCAGCACTCGAAGTATACCCAGCCATTCTTGGAAAGACAAGACTGAGAACTACGAGGCTGCCCTTCTAGGACTTCACAAACTCAGATTTCAGAGTCCAGTGAAAAACTCCACAAAACAGGTTTTTCTTTTTCCCAAAGAACCCAACCTTCCAGTAAGTGTAGCAGCAGGTGTCACTGTTTCACTAACAAAACTGAGGTTGAGAAGAGTCACAAAAAAGACTCGGTTTTGACATTTTAATAATGTGAACTGGAGCAGAAAACCCTAATGCTAACCACTAGCATCTTACTACAAGTCATTATCATTGGTCATGCAAAAACTTCCTTCAAGTAAGATGTCAGAGACATGCTAAAATAAAATTATTTACATTGTGCTAGAGACTGTTCTTCAAAAAAAGAGTTAAGAAGAAAAAAAAAACCAGAACACCTAAATTCTGTTATTTTATGTCTAATCTATTTACAAAAGAGCTGTTGAAAATCCTCAGTTCAAAAAGGCCCGGCTAACTTAACATCACACTTTAAATAACAGGGTTCTCCATTTCAGAGTGAATTTATTTAACATGCAGAATCAATAGGTCAAGTGCAGGTTAAACACAAACCTTAAAACAGTTGAAGCCTCGGTCAGCGACGTACCTGCACATTCATCTCGTGAGTAAAAGCTTTACTATCCAGGCAATGGGACGGGCTTTAATTCAGGGTACGATTCAAAAGGACAAAACCCCACACCAGCAGCAACATCGCACAGTGGCAGCAGAGGCTGCCTGACCCAGCAACGTGCTTATTCCAGGAAATTGTGTCATTCTGCCACTTAAGCTGCCTACAGCAGAGTTGCCCATCTCACATACAACCTTTTAATCTCACCGGAGTCACCAGAGGTAATCCCCACTTGCTCAGCTTGATTGGCCGTCACAGACATGCAGCAAATTTCTGTCTAGTCAGATCACTGGGCTGTGCCACCTGCTGTGGAGCCACCGGCCTGAGCCACACACACACACACACACAGAGCACACGGAGCGTTCTGCTGAGCAGGCAGCCTGAGCACCGACCACCACTTCGCTACCACTTTTCAATGGAAAACTTAACCCAGAGAGATTCTTCTTTTGAGGAGTTTAAAGAATTGTCTATAATGAAAGCAAAAGCCGTGCCTTTCTCCCAGTACTGGATTACAACCCTCTTATCTTTTAAAGTCACATTTGCTTTAAAACACTTGTTTAGTTGCCTCTGTGGCTGTTCTGGAAGAGTTTAGGTTGCATTTTTTACAAAGTCATTTTTAGACCTGTTTAAGGCAAAAATGTTATGGGAATTCCATAAGCCTGATATCTCTTAACACAACATACCTTCACCTACCATGTGACTTCTCTGAAGTAAAATCCCCCCCACTGAAACTTGAGTCAAGCTGTACTCACTACATTCTCTGGAGGATTTCACCATCATTACTGTGATTAATACCTTTTCCGCTGCAATATTCCTCTTGTGCTTGCCTTCTAATTTACAAAAATACATCAACTATGAAGAGTTTAAGCTGAAGCACCTGTTATTGGCATGAGCAGGTCTTGGAGCACGTCGTAAATCTTAGAGAACTTGCGTTTGCCAATCAACAAGGAAGTTTCAGGTTGCTACTCAGAGATATGAAAAATATCAGCTTCAAACAAAGCTGAGGCGCGGGAGGGAGAAGGGGGAGGAATTGCATTCTGCAACCGTTGAGATAAAAGTTCTGGCAAGCAAGGCCACCACTCTCGTGGCTTTTTTTTCCCACTACCTGCTGCAGACATTGCTAATGAATACAATTAAGAACACAAATATGATTTTTAATCTGTTTAATTCCTTCCTAGAGCATTATTGAACACCACTGCTAAATCTCAACTTCCAGAAACAGGAACATTTCATAGGATCATAATTTCCCATCGTAGAACGCCAGAGCATTTCCTCAAGTTACTGAAAATCTTCTTACAGTGTTATTTAAGGAAAGCAAATCATTAATGGATTGAGAAATCCAGCCAAATTTTGAATTCTACCAGTTCCAACAGTGTAAAGTTCAACAATGTTGAAAGACTATTTAAGTACACAGTTAGGATCTTCTGAGTATCTCTAAGCTTACAGCTACACTGCATTACAGCCCGAGTCAGTTCTGTCTCCTCAGCTCTTGTAACAGCTGCAGAACACCATCAGCTCGACATGTGGATATCCAGAATGATCACAGCAGTCTCATTGTACACGGGAATATGAAACTGAGCCCCTTAAACCAGCAGCATTATCTGTGTTTGGCGTTCATGGCTGCCCGTATTTTGGACAATCTCATTTATTTCTTCTTTGTATTTGCCATACATCCAGTGCAAAATGAGTCAGAGCAGAAGCTCTAACTAAATCCCAAGCATAACAAAACTGACCTTATCCTGAGCAATCCACAGTTATTAAGTCTTCTGTGATACAAATCTCTTCTCGTAGAACGCCAGACCATAATTTAAAAGTTTCAAGTGCAACAGCACAACAGTATGGCTGTTTGTGGTGAACAAAATCAACTTAACAGCTGAAGTTGCCTGCAGAATTTTCTTTAAATACATATAAAATTTATATATTTAGTGTGATTCTCAGAAAACATTCATTATCTGAAGAGGAATCACATCTCCTGAAATGCAATATTTACTTCATGTGCTGCTTTGCAGTTCAGTACATTTTCTCTTTAGTACCGCTGCTGAGATATGACTAAACAAAATAACCCAAAAGTCTTTGGATTTTAAGGTCTACATATTTCTGATTCCCTACAACTGAGAGGATCCTCCTCTCCCACCTCCATCACGTTTCAGTTCCAACACAGCACTGGGTATTTGTTCAGCACATCTCACCTATCCTGGTTTTTAGCTGTTAAATTCATTTTAAGGGTAAACACTGAAAAGACCTGCAGGCTTCGTTGTTACACCTGGCACTTTGATCATGTCCTTTATTTCACACCTGACCTTCTTTCCTAATGTCGTCATTGTCATAGCTTCCATTCTATTTTAAGTACTTCCTAAATATCTGACAGATGCAAGGGGAAATCAGTCAGGGAAGAGCAGGGAACACACTCAGTGAACACACAGCACAACTCCTGCTTTCTTTAAAAAAAGCAAAGTCTAAAGCTTCTTTTATTGGTGGTTGTTTTTCAAGGGACACGTTAGTGCTTGTAGCATAGCAAACCTATTTCTGTGCTTTTTATACATAATACATTGTTCTTTTCTCCTCCTTCCTGACTTAACAGAATTTTTGAATCACATGCATTAAATCAGTCTCTCTCTTCTTGCTATGAAATTCCGGTTTGACTTTGAGCCTGTCTGCCCAACAAAGATGAGAGTTATTTTCTGCTTTTTGACAAACACTGACACTATGAAGTGATTATGTATCTTCCACCACAAGACACATGCTAAACCTAATTTTCATTGGCTCCAACATAGGATTTAATGACTGAACTTGAATGTCTAGGGGAGAATTTTCAAATAAATTGAACTGTTATAGAAGTCATAAAAGTGTAAAGGAAGATACTCCTTTCCCTTCTCCCTGCTGTATATACACTATACTTGCTGTATTGGATATAAAGGCAACTGTAAATATGAAAGAATAAAATAACTCTCAAGTGATGAACAAGTATGAGATACCTGGTTTCTTCCTCTGCGTTTACCATAATTCCTTCTCACAAGAGCTTTATAATTTTCATTTTTCTTGGTCAAATAATAATATAGTACACAGTCAGGAACATTCTAAAGTGAAAATTAAAAAGACATTAAATTAGGTTTTACTACTATAAAAAAAAGTTTTAGTATTTAATCTCTCTCAACTGCTAACTATTCAGCCCCTCCAGATTTGTTTGCTTAGCAGGGACGCAACTTCACACACAATACAACAATACAACCATGCATAAAATCACAGTGTTAAATGCAAGTCTCATCTATTTATGGCATTCCCCAGCTACTTTAGTCTGCATGATTTAATCTACCAAAGACAACCTGCATGTCTAAAGCTTCTATTGAATACATATGACTATTGTGATACAGATTCCAAGTCTTAACAAATCCTAAGCCTCTATTACATCTGACATCAGTTCTGCAAAGTCAGTTCTAAAGACTGAAATTAATTCTGGACACTAATTCAGCCAGCAGCAGGATCCCGTTGACTTGAAAGTTGGTTGCAAGACTTCAGCACAGGACCCAACAGAGCCAATTATGTCCTTATCTAAGCAGTGAGAGAGTTAAAGCAGCTTACCTGCTTCAAAAAGTAAATGAGATCAAAACTAAATGAAGTGTCATTTTATTTTATTGTGATCCATAGAATCATTTCAATCATTTTGTTCATATGTTTGCACACACAGATTGTGTTGCTGGTCGAATATCTATCAAAGCAGTGACTTCTTTCCAGACAGAGCAAACAATGCAGGGATAAACAACTTACATTTGGAAACAGTGATCCCACCCTAGGCTCTAGTTATATTAAAAAAGGTCTTACCTTTCGTTCCAGGTAGGAAGCAATTAGACCAAAGTTCTTGGGATGTTGGACAAACCTTTTATAAATCAGAAATTAGTGAAGTTTAATAACATAATTCATAATCAAATAAACAAAGCAGTTTTGCAAACAACCTCTTCCATCAACAAGCCTTTGATTTATGCAATTAGCCTAAAAAGCCCAATTTTCAAATCATGCAAATTCAGAACAAAGTACTTAAAATCAGCTATTAGCTCATATAACAAGATCATTTTAACCCCAGCACAGAATTCAAGTATTTCTGCAAGAAATGTTTATCTAAGGACTAAAAGTGCATAAGACCGCTCAGTTGAAAAGTAAGTGAAGAAGTCTAGAACTTTAGCACCACGTCAATGATCCAACTAAGAGCATCATCAGATATTAGCACCCCAAAGCTTCAGCATTCCCAATTTCACTGATGTTTACTGGTGGGATAGGTATTGAGCTGTCACTTGCAATGGAATGAAAATAGAAGATAAGAAAGCTCATTACTTTTCTTTAAAAATCTCTTTCTCATGGTCGGTCCAGACATTCATGAACTGTCTGTCTTTATAAACCTTCATGGGATCCTCCATGAGACCGTTCATATTAATGAACTTCACTCGTCTTTGTTCCGCATCAAACATCATTGGAGGAATGACAGAGAGCTGACGCATTTGTTTTTCATTATTCTACAGGCAAAGAAGAAAAAGTGAAGAACACAAAAAGTTGCTACTAATAACTAAAAGTTGCTAAAACAAGTTTGCAGTTCTTGAGCTACACAATCCTTGAAAGTTTCACCACAGCATACATTCAGTGTTTGAAACATCTTTTCCTCTACGTAACTCTTCTAGTAATTTACATTGTTCCAGGGAACTTTAGTCAGCTGAAGTAACCAGTATCCCAAATGATATAAAACCAAACAGTGCAGGATTTGTTAAAAGGAAGGCTTTACTCACATCTACTAGGGCTGTACAGAACTAGTTAGCAGCAAACCAGCAATGAACACATGAGAAAAATCTAGGACAGATACAATTAGGAAGCACAGCCCTTAAAATAAAGGTATTTGTAAGACCTGTTTCAAGCCAACCTCCACATAGATTCATTCAAACCAGCCAAAAACCATTTCTTATGAAACATTTAAAACATTTTGAAAACTTCAGACCCTACTGACTTCACTGTCAGTAACAGGACATTGAGTTATTTGCTGCACTTCTACAGCAAAGTCCAGCCAGTAGCCTCACCTCCTGCTCTGAAAGTCCATCAATGATTTCAGAAATCTCATGTTCACTTCTAGCGATAGTTGCTGAAAGTCCAGCCCCTCTTTGACCAACTCTACAGTTAGAAAAAAAACCAGAAGGGTGAAGTGAAAAGCATTGTATTGTCAGATTGTGTACAAAGTAACAACAACCTTTGAAATTCCTTAAAATAGTGTTACTGTTCTCCCAAATTAGTTAGGGGTGTCCTTTAAGAAGGCTCAGAGTACAATCTCTGTCCCTCTACTGACATTTCAAACAACTGCTCAATTTTTACAGGTGAATTTGCAAAGCTCAGCAAGAAGAACATTCCTGAGTCAACAGCAAAAGGGAGTGTTGCCACTGATTCCATTGCAAGTGTTTTCAAAACACTAATACACTTCTGCTGACTATGAGAAATGTTCATCAGTGGCAAAGAAATGATCATCCAGACCAATGAAATGCTCTGCCTAGAGAGGTTGTGGAGGAATCCTGCTCCAGCAAAGGGATTGGACTGGGTGATCTTTCAAGGTTCTTTTCAATACATAACACTCCGATTCTGTGATCCTAATTAGGATGACTGATAGACTGTGAAAGACTGATTATTTAAAGTACTTTAAAAAATAAAAAGCCACCACACTAAATTTGCCTTTCTACACTAGTAATACAGCACTGAGATTCATCACAAAGAAAAGTTTTGAACTTTTGAATTGATGGGGAGAGCTGTCATTTGGAAGGATTTTTCAGCTAATGATCTTGCAGCCCTCATGACAAACTATCTGCTTTTCCTTCATTTTGTGAAGGTGATTTATACTGACAGTTAAAAGAGATAAGGAATTGAAAGCTTTATAAGGCTCGACCTCTCAGAGGTGTATTAAAATGATTTCACATATTAGATAAACACATTTCAACACAATTGAGTCAAACCTGACCTAATTCTAACTCAAAGCACTACCTACAGTACCACAGATAAAGTGAACTCTCAAATGAATTGCAGTTCATTCTTTTTAAGGCTCCTTGTACAGTTTCCATTTAACAAACGTCTGATAGATTAAAATTAAATAGGGTCTTAATTGCCATAGCTTGCATACTTCAAAAAGCAAAAATGTCTGGAATAAAATTACATAGCAAGTACAACAAAAGATCACTCAAATTGTTAATTAAAGAAGTCAAGTGATTTTGGAGTGTGTAGGCTGATGAATATGGGGATCACGAAACACTAGAGTAACACAGACACCTCAGTGACAGAAAACCAGTAAGAATAAAATAGGGTGTGAGCCCAAAATGAACAGGCTCACGTGCAGCTAATGCTCCAATTACCTAAAGACCAGCCTCACAAACCTCTTTGCATTTGAGCAGCCTCACCAAGCACAACCTAGCCAGCCTTTCGTATTTTTTCTGTATTTCTTTTGGAAATCAAGGGTTTGGATGGCAGATCTGAAAATGCGGCCAGGAAAGGAACAATGCGGACATCACTACAGCAGCCTAAGAGGACACCAAACCAACGAGGCTTTCTCTGCTGACAAAGCTGATAGGGAGGGACAGGAAAGGGTGAGATGTAAGGCAGTGGTTCCACAAGGGCTGCCACGAAGATCCTTATGAACTTAGTGCCATGAAACACAGAGAATAAATTAAAGAATGCTTTATGATATGCTAATATTTCTTTTTAAGGTATGAAGTGATGAACATGCATCTTAAAAAATACAACCAATTTTATCATCAATTATTTGAAACCTTAAGTCCTGAGAGATATTTGTAGGAATATTTCAAATCTATGGTAGTACCTTTGAAATCGTTCCTGCTGTTCTCGTTGCTTTCGGATTTCTGGGAACTGTTTCTCATAGTACTCTCTTGTTTTGCTCTCCTTAGCTTTCCTACGTGGATTGTTTTCTATCCTGTCGACTTTTTTCTCCCATGCCTCCATCAGCTGGTCATAACGTTGACAGATTTTCTGTTCCTGTTAAATTCCAAAAGTAAATCTTGAACTAAACAAAAATATACTGAGTGATCAATGCACATAACATGGGTAAGAGATAAGAATGAACAGACAAACATTTCCTGCTCTAGTGGCTCCCATTTTGAAGATAACATTAGTTAGAAAGTGTACATTAAGAATAAAAACCATCTTCCCAACAACACCCAAAAAAGCCTTATGTCTCTGTATGCCACTTGCCTTGACAGCACACAGGAAAATGCATTAATTAACACTGGTATCAAACACACACAAGCTTGATTTAAAATACTGTCAGACTTCAAAAATCAGAGATCTGCCCCGTTTTTTTTCAGATAACTATAGTTACTCCACAAGAAAAGTTCAGGGAGCATCTCAGCATAACAGCAAAAGATTTTCACAGGGTTTCTTCCATTCACACTATTTTACTAGAAGGGAAGAAAGCAAATGTTTTCCTTCTTTACATGATTTTCAGTCAACAAACCACCAATTATTTTCCAATAGATCAACATCCAAGTATCCAATACTGTTGATTGGAATAAAGTATTTCCATGACACATTTGGGAATGCAAGTCAGGGATGCAGACACAAAACCAACCATGTGCTCTTTTCACAAATACACAGTAGTATTACCCGTTGTTTTCTTGCATGGTTTCTTCTCTTGAAGAACAGTATCAGCTTCTTCCTCATCACCTGATTTCTGGAAAAGGAAAATCATGAAAAAAAGTGAACTACTGAAGACAAAAGCACTTCAAAAGTACTCAGGAAAGCCACATGGGTTCTAGATGCAGATCCTTAGTATGCAAAATATTTTCAGGGGTAGGAAACAGAGGGAAAACTTCACACATCCCATTTGAAAAATCATAGCAATGAAATATTTGAGAAAATGTCTAAGTTCAGTTTCCACAAATGGTACAGTGACAAGATACTGAAGTACTTACGTTTTGATGTTTTCATGGTAGACCTTCGTGTCTGATGGTTGGTTGTAAAGTGGCTGTAATTTTGGATTAGAAAGGCACACTTAGTACTTTTTCACCACAAGCAATTCTAAACACCAATACAGAATTATTGAGGCCGGAAAAGACCTTTGAGCTCATCCAGCCCAGCCTATGACCTAACACCACCACATCAGCTAGACCAGTGCACTGAGTGCCACGTCTAATCTTTTCTTAAGCACCTCCAGGGAGTGGTGGGGACGCCACCACTGCCCGGGGCAGTCTATTCCAGTGTCTAATCACCGTTTCTATGAAATACAAGATATTTAACAATATTTTAGTATCCTGCCAACAGCTCAGTCAATCTGAGATGCTGCAATCTAAAGGGACTTGAAGATATTCAAAACAAAGTATAGATTTCATTACTTAAAATTAGATCATTATAACTACATATGTCTATGATAGCATTTCTCTTTTCTTTTGGGACTTCAAACTGTTCTCTAAAAGGGATTCAAGTCTATTTTAAAAATGACACTTATGCACTCAAGCCCCAATATACCATCACATTTAAACCACACATCTTTTATACATAAACATAAAGATACATGTGTTAACCACAACACAACTACAGCAACTGGCAACACAGAAATAGAACAAAAGTGAAAAAAACCTAACCCAAACCCAAAACCTCACAGCTTACCAGTTCAACTTTCGGACCAAGACCTTCAAAAATCTTGTGAGCTTCTTCTGCTTTTTTCTGCAATAAAGATTTGTATAGTCTAAGGCATCTGAACTTAGTGACAGAATGTGTCTAATCTTTGACTTAATGTTGGCTGCTAAGCCCCTGCCTGATCGTACTACATGCTTCTTAACCTATAGCTGCAACACTGCCTCAGCAAATTAAGAAGCCTGTACCTACATTGTGATCTCCATGTTTGAAAGGTGTTGAGAAAGACGGTGCACTTGGTAAATGCAAGTAGTTACTGGGAGGAAGAAAGGTATCCCATAAACAAAATAAAGCTAGCTTTGACAAATGGAACTAAAGGGACTAAAATTCTCCTGCTGCCACACATGTACGCACAAGCTGTGTTGTAGGTCTTCCTCCCCTCACACTAGGTGAAGACCCCAAAATAACTCGGTCTCTGAAAAAGGGACCATTGGTTAAGACAGCTGACTTTCACAAATTCATTTCAAACCTGTGCAACCTCCCAGAACCCACTGTCAGCAGAAAAGGCTATCTGGAATGACCCAAAAGAAAAGCTAAACATTGCTTTCTCCCCCAGCAGTTGTATGTGCTACCTCTGGTCTTTACCAAACTTGTCAGTATTTATGTGAGGAAAAGAGAATTCAGCACAGATAGATAGATATAAAAAAGTGCTTCAGAAAATTATCTATACACACACACAAACACACCTGTGTGTTTGTACTGTCTACATCTATCCATCTCAACACAAGCATCTAGGGATGAGACCCACAGATGTGCTTCCTTAGGCTGCTTATAAGATACAAGAAGGATCCTGTGATCAAGAATTAAAATGCCTTTCATTTAAGAAGTAAATGAATACTAAAAGAGGGGCGGGCAAAACAATACAACAGAAGAAGTAAGAATTGCCCCACAAAAGTAAACGAAGAGATCATGAAATTTAGCACATTGCGTCAGAGTCACAGCAACACTGAGGCAACTGAAACGTGCGCTTACCCGATTTTCATCGTAAATAATTTGGACAATACTGCGGTGTTTCTGTTCCACTGGAGGAGGGGAGACAGGCCTCTCCGGCTCTGGAGGCTTAGCAGCTTCTTCTTCAAGTTGTTGCTAAGAGACGAAAGAAAGAAAATCAGCCATTCGCACCATGTTACCCTTACCAGTAATTAGTCACCAGAGATAAAAAATACATCTGATCAACAGTTAGCACTGCCTGTTATTTCTCCTCTTAACTGACAAGGAATGAATGAAACGGTTTGAGTACCAATAGGGACTATAACAAGGCTACTTCTTGTATTATTGGTAAACTAAACAAACTGTTTACAGAACTCACCTGATTGTTTCAGCCTGACATTTAAAGCCACCATCAGATTGTAATTCATCACTATTTAAACAAAAATACCAACTTAGTAGAACAGTTACACCAAACCTGCCTTCTCACAAAGAAAATAATCCACAGAGCTGCTTTCTACCTTGCAGATATTCAAGTATCTTTACCACTACCGAGTCATTGCTGAAAAAAGGTATAAAAGACCTTCTAACACGCCACAGAGAGCATCATTCTAAAGGTACTTCACAGCAGAAATACACCACTCTGCATGGCCTGAAGTTCCAAGGTTGTTGCAAAACCAAACAAGCAAAAAATTCCAACAGCAAAGAATAAAACCTCTTCATGTTTTCCTTGCTACTCTACTACTTTCACAAGATATAAAAAATGAAGATGTCACTGAACCATATATAACTGTAAATATCCTTCACCTATGACTGCCACAAACATACAACAAAGAACATGTGACACAGCGATCCATCCTGTCCTACAAAACTGGCTGGAACACGATATACTGCTGCTTAAGAATTCAAACTGTTTGCTGAATGCTAAACTAAACAGACTCAATTATTGCAGGCAACAACAACTTGTTAATTTTTCTGAAGTCAAATCATAGCACAAACATCAAAGAATCTTCACCGATGACACACAGTACTTGCTAATTTTGTGGAAAAGGGAACAAAGATAAACATCATGAACCCACAGGCAGGTAGTCAGTGACATCCTTTTTTGTTTTCCTGTTGAAGGTCACTTTACAGGTCCTTACAGTTCAGATGGAAGGAAATGCTACCATTCCACACAAAACGTACTGCTTCAGAGTTGCCTATCTGTTATCCCAGATCTAACACTTAACAGTTAACAAATCCTATAGGGTAACTCTCATTTCCTACAGAGTCCTCATTAAAAAAACATAAAGCTGGCATGACTTCTATCTGGATCTTTGAAAGTCATAAAAGGAAAAGAAGACAAGGACTGTGATTTTGCCAATGAATAACAGATGCCTTGATTGAAGGGTGGGTTTAGTTGGCCACAAAAGCTACTGGGAAAGCAACAACTACTGCCAGCAAACATTTCCTTTGCTTCCAATGGCTCAAGTGCAGTTCTCTGATGCGAAGCATAGCCAGGACCAAGTGGCATTTCCTCCCTTGTCTGCTATCTACTTGTACCCCTCCTACTAGACTTTCTCCCAAGGATGACCTCGGTTCCAAGTGTTAGGATCTCTTACCCTTGTGAAAGCAGATGATTCAGGGACGTTTGTATAAGCTCTGGTTTTGGAGATGCAGGCAAGGAATTCTCTCCTTGCTCAGACTGTGAAAGAAGATCGATGAGAGCCTTCCCTTGCCTAGCAGTCATCTTTAAAGGTGAAATTACAGCCACAGTGCCCTTGTCTCACTAGCTATCTAACAACAGTTTAAAGTAAAGGCACCTAGTGTTGGTGGTCCTGTGCAGCTGTCTTCTATTTTCAAAAATGCTTAAAAGCAAGTGATGTCAAACCTATTTAAATGCTCTATCAAAACCATATACACCACCTTCCCTTTCTAACTTGTTTATTGGGTTCACATAACCAAAAACCTCAACACCACATGAAGTTTTTTCCACGCCCTTTTCACTGGCAGATAACAACAGGAGTGCTTGCTATGCTTACTTGCTTTTTCTTCAGTTTGAGGATTTGCTGTTCAACTTTTGCAATTTCCCGATCCACACGGTCCATGCTCTGAATCAGTTCTTCTTTTGACAGCTTTGAAGGTGAAGCATTTTGATCCTCCCCACAAGGCTGACCAGAAATTGGAGAAGATGGTCCCTCATGCTTTCCTCCAAAAGCCGGGTCCTTTCAGGGGGCAGGAGAAAGAAAACCATTGATCAGTTACACTGGTATCGCGTGCACGAGTGTTCAGTAACCAAAGTAGCACATGTGAATTAAAAAAATACTCTGTTATCCATCTCTCTCTGTTTAGGAGCTAAGTTACAGTTTGGTATTTCCATTTATTAATCCTCTAAATATTTTAGAACTAACTGACAGATCATTTATGATACTGCCATTTCAAAGCCCATCTATAAAAATAACACTTCAATATTTAGCTTGAAACCAAAATAAGATCATAACATAACACCTTCCTTTAAAAAAATCTATCTTCAGAAATGCAAACAGTATCTTTTCTAGTTAAAGGAATCCTTCAATCCTATGCACATATGCAACTGAGAATACTCTTGAAGATAACCATGACAAAGTACACCTGCAGTCAGTTGTGGTTACAATTGTTCTCTTGAAGTACCAATATCAGAACTACTGTACTTTATGTCCTTAGACCACCATGCTCCATGACTACCCAGCTGGGCAACACTAGCTCTGATACATCCCTCATTCAAGCCAATATGACTCCAGTTCAGGAGCCCCCAACACAGGAAATATATTGGAACTGTTGGAACGTGCCCAGAGGAGGGCCATGAGGATGAGTGGAGGGCTGAAGCACCTCTCCTATGGGGACAGGCTGAGAGAGTTGGGGCTGTTCAGCCTGGAGAAGAAAAGACTCCAGGGAGACCTTAGAGCAGCCTTCCAGTATCTGAAGGGGGCTACAGGAAAGCTGAGGAGAAGCTTGTGGTGGTAGGGCCAGGGGGAATGGTCTCCAGCTGGAAGAGGGGCGGTTTAGACTGGAAGCCAGGAGGAAATTCTTCACGATGAGGGTGCTGAGACACTGGAACATGTTGCCCAGGGAGGTTGTGGATGCCCCCTCCCTAGAAGTGTTCAAGGCCAGACTGGACGGGGCCTTGAGCAGCCTGGTCTAGTGGTGGGTGTCCCTGCTGATGGCAGGGGGGGTGGGACTAAATGCTTTTCCAACTTCCTCTTCTTGGTCCCTTCCAACCTGAACCATTTTAGGAACCTATAAAAGATGATGTGACTTAATGCTGCTTCTCCTCAAGACCATACCAAACTGTATTTCCAAACTCAGACACTAGATTCCTGCAACATCTAGATAAAAATGCAGTTACATGCAAACACGTTGCACATCTCAGCCTGGCTTCTCCAACCCCTCTGATCTGAGCTTTGCTATGCAACAGCACAAGTTCCTAGGAAATCTTGCGCAATTATCACTTCAATGTACATCACAGTTTATTCACATGATACAGATATTCACATGGGAAAGAGAAGGCAAGACAAGTAATCATCTTTCAAAAAAAATCTGGTGCCTACTAACTTTTGAATCCATATGGTGACATTTTTCTTTAAACCAACTCAGTTTAGAGTCTGGAGCATCACCTCACCCATCACACAGCACCTTTCTGGTGGGTGAGGCTGTGAGCTTGTGTGCGCACAGGAGAGAAGATACTCAATATTCCTGCTCTATACAAACTGCTCTAATCAATATTCAGTATCTACAATAGAAAAATATCCACAGCAAAGGAGACTGTCCCAGCTTTACCCAAAATAAGACAGTGACAAATATAATTAGTGCTATGTAAATGAGCAGATTAAATTCAAATGCTTAAAAGTGAGAGGGCGAAGGGAGTACTTTGACCAGACAGTACAAATATTAATTACAGTAAAAAAAAATGGACTTGCATGCATTTGTCAGTAGCTTTCAACTGAAAAGCAGAAATATTTCATGCACTATATCATTTAGTATCTAAGATTTTAATGACTTAGGAGTATGGTGGGAACTCCAGATTCTTTACTGTGTTTCAGGTACAATAATCTTCTTGTTCTTTTTTATAAAAGAATAACAGTGACTCATGACCACAGTCTGTGCCAGCATGTAAAACAACTTCTCTGGGATTAAAGAGTGAACCTGAACAAATAAAACTATAATAAAGTAACAAAAAGCATATCGACTCACTGCAACGTAGGAAGGTACACTTCCAGCATCAGAAGAAAATGGCTTTACCTTCTTAGTGTCCACAGACCTCAACCCTTCCTGCAGAGGATGTACTAAAGGCAAGACAGTAGCTGCACTGACACGCTGAAAATGGGAATCAGAGACTTGTTCAAGACGTGGTCGCTTAGATTCCAGTGAATCATGATCTGTCTGAGATGGACCTGGATGAAATTGCTGTTCATATCCAGTTCTCCTTTCCTGAGGCCTAATACAGGGAAAAGATAAACTATTAAAATACCACATTTTCAATATAAAAAAAGCTGCAACTGCAGTTCTCAACCCTTTTGAAATATGCAGGAGATGCAATTTAATCAAGTTTCTTCTAAACATTAAGGCAGACAAATGCCTTTAAAGTACAATCCTCAAAAATACAATTATAATCCATTGACAAGAGAACGTTAACATGAACATTAAAAAACAGTCTAAACACATGTCTATCATCCTAAACCCTTAAAGAACCTACCACTGCTATGATGATACAGCTCGGATCAAAGCTCCAACTTAAATTATAAACAAAACAACCAATCCAGGAGATAAATATAGTACTCTCATGCACTGAACACAGATGGCCACGACAGATCCATTATTTCATTTTTGCAGTCAAGTGATTTTTAAATGTACACAGAGCGCCTGAAATGAACCGTGAGTCTATCTGGAATTTGATCTCTACTAAAAAGCTACAGCTATATGACAGAAACAGTCATTGATTCAATTCATGAGTCATTTAAAAACTCCTCCTTCTCAGGAAAATACAAAAGAACAGGATCACTCTCGTCTTTACAGTGCAATGCACACGATGTCCATAAAAGAACCTCACACGCTTCATCACCTTCCTATGAAGTGCCACTGAAGAGATGACAGTAGTTTCCTGTATTTTGCCAGAATGACTGAACAGGCTCTTACAAATTTACAATGCAGGAGGGATTTACTTCTGCTGTAAACTGAAGTTTTGTAAACTCTACATGCTACTGTGATTCTCAGCACTAAAACCAAGCCTCACTGACATTCTGGCAACTCAAAAGGAAGGCAATACACGAGCCCCAGATTTCACTGTCATCAGGTTACTTCTGGGAATATTCTAATGAGATTTTAGGCTAGAGCAGTATTTACATAACATTCATCACTGGTATTTGTTCAGAACCAAATACTTTAGTTACAGCCAAAATAAACTGCTAACAGTAATCCAGCATATAAAATCGCTCCTAGCAGATAAACCTCCTAAGAGTCCAAGAAAACAAGATGTGGTTACAAGCAGTAACACCTGCTTATGACTGCACATCAGCATACTGATAGGCTACAGAATTGAGGTGCACAGACCATACAGTAATCTGTCTCCTGAAAAGGATCGTATTCTTGCTAACTTACTACAAACCAGTTCATCTTCTTCTGATCTGTAGTGGGTTCTTAATTTGTAAAACTCATTTTCAGAGTACATCCAATACTCTTCAGGTAGGTAGATAAATGAATGCTTAACACAGTCTAACATCTTCCAACCTACCAACCTTAGAGCAATACTAACACACATTTGAACAGTCCTCATCAATATCCACCATGGAGTAACCCATTTTACTGAGAACTAAGATATTAGCAAGCTGGAACTAAAATTACAGCACATGGTTCACTACAGTTGCCCACTGTACTTGTCCTCAGTTAACCCGTGGGACCAAGACCAGTGGCATCTACTTACACAGCGACAGGAACCGTACAGGAGACTGACAAAAAAGGTACTTAGAGCCAATGATATGAAGCTGTCAAGGGTCTTGCCAAAAGCGGCATATGCTCTGATTTAGTCCTCTGTGCCTACAAGTCCATTTGGTGCCACATTTCAGTGTTTTACAATTCTTATAACTCAAACACCCAATTAGCTCAGCCACACGGATGCGATCTGTTGCATAAGCAAGCAGGAAATACGACAGCTAATATTCACACTGTAACAGCTCCTGCACTCGTTGCTTCTACTTGACAAGATTAAATTATCCAACAGTACAAACTCTACAGACATTTAACCAAAACAGCGTTAAAAAGTTTGCATTATGCACTTTGAGTGTCAGAGCTTCACTGACAGCACTGTTCAGAGATACGTGGAAGTAGTGAAACAGCCTAGCACTTTCCAACTGTGACACTTAATACAATAGTTAAACCAAAGGGGCCAAGGAATTACACAACAGGTACAACACTTCAAAGTAGGAGACCAACGCTGTTACAATAGCAGAGCACCGAGTAATAAAGTCAAGCACTTACACAAAAACTGTGAAGCTCAACAACCTTTGTATCCAAAAATTAAAACTACCTTTACAGAAAGCAGAGTGTCATGGAATATTCATGCTTACATACTTCACACACAGCCTCCTCACCTGTCAGAGCCTGGGTGAAATTCAGAAAGCAAGGAAGGCCTGCGCCGGAGTTGCTGTTGCTGCTGCTGCTGCTGCAAGAGCTGAGTTGCTTGACTGACTTCCAGGTGAGAGGAGCGATAATCAGGAACTGCAAATTCCTAGAGGAAACACACTCTGTGTTAATAAGAACAAAGGTATAGAAGACCAGATCAAAAGCCTTTGGTGTCCTGGAATAATCATTTCCAAAGATATTAAATACAGACCAAGACCAGATGAGCAAAGCCTTATTTCAGCTGAAGGAACAATGTTTATAAATGACAGTTCTAACAAAATACAAAATGAGTCTGCAGTAGAATACCCCTTAAAAAGTATCCTTTCAAATCAATTTTGCACATCCAATTACAAACTGGTAAAATGAGAACCTATTTCAGCAACCCTCGGATGACTCCTATTATCATCTCAAAACACTGTTACATGAGACATTATTATTCAGGACAAGTTAGACAAGATGCATCCCCCGAATGATATAATTTATAGTCAAAGTGAGGCACAAGACAATTCATTTATACAGATGGGTATTCAGCCATTTGCTTTTAGAAATCATATACAGCTGGCATTAACTGCAGACAAGCTCTACAAGACATTAAATAGGTCATTACCCATAACATTTTGTTTTTACAAGTTACCTAAAAATAAAGAGAGCAAGCCCAGAAGCTCCAATTCTTGGATTTCCTTTTGCAAACATGTAAGTAGAACAAAACATCTAAAGCATCTGTAGCAGGAGGAGAATTTCATTAAAACAAGGGAAACCTGAGCTGTTCTAAAGCCAACAGCTAGTCCTCTGCAGTCTAGCAGAGAGCATGGGATGACAGAATAAATGCTTAGCTGAAATGAGCAAGTAGGAGATTCTAAAAATCCTCTAGCCAGGTCTGGGAAGCAGAACACAGTCAGCTGGAAGCTCTAGTACAGCTACTTCGGAAAAAATAAAAAAAAATCCGCGCATACCACAAGTGTTTAGAGGTCAGATTGCCATTCCTACCTTGCACAGATTTTGTCAAGGACTACATCTACCTTTTAGAGACTCTAACCTAATTTTCTTTACACAGAACAACGGAAGATTAGCATGGCTTCAATTCTGCTGCTCCTGGGTCCAGCAGGAGATTAAAATTTAGTCCATGAGAAGAGCCCGATCTCTCAGAGGAACTGTTACACACAGAGCACTAAGCTGACACCACACACGTACTAACTTTAGACACATTATTTGCACATTCTTGGAAAGTTCCTGTTATCAATGCATATGGACTTGGCCACACTTGTGTTAGACAAATATAGTATGATGCTTAAATATTCATAAGTTAAAGCAACACTACAGCTGAAGTTTATCAACACAATCCCCTACAGTGAAGTCACTCAAAATACTGGAGATCAGTGATAAACCCAGGAAGTTTATATTAATTCCCCATGATATGGAATTGTAAAACTCAACTTTGTGTCAAAAAAGTCACAAAAGTAAAAGAGCAGACAGGTCTATAATCCTCAAGAAGCAAAACAAAATGCCTTCAGAAAAAATAAAAGGAGGGCAAACCAAAAACAAACAAAACCACCCCATGAGTATTTACCTAAGCAACTCTGGCAGCACTTCTCAGCAGGGCTTACTGGTCTGCAACTCCACTGTTTTCAAATGTGAGCGACTCGTATTACATGGGTTTAAAATAAAATAAAAAACCCAATCCCATTTGGCACAGCAAACACCCGGATTACACTCTCGCTAAATCTGTAACCCTCATGTCTCCTTACCTGTTGGTGTCGGGTGGTGGGGAAGGTGTACTGGACAGAGTGAGTAGGATAGCGACTCTGTTCTGTGCTGAATGCTCCTTGGTTAGGAGGGTAGCCTGAACTTGACATTATCAGAGAAGAAGTCTTCACAAAGCTGTGAGATCAAGACCAGCAAGCAATCATGTTTCTAGGAAACCGCCTAAAGGAAAAAAGATCACTGATAAGCACTGAAGTACCAGATGTACTCACAATACATTACAGCCATAGTCACCTAAGCAAAACAACCATTACCAGTAAAAGCTTTTTCCTCATCTATTTATTTAATAGGTTATTCTAGTCTAAAACATGTTAACGGGTCTTAAATGGGCTCAAAATGAGACATGTCAGCATTGTCTACACAAAGATTTGAGGATCATACTGTCAGAATACATCATTTTACCAGTCACCAGTTGACTGAGGAGGATTTTGAAAGAAAAGTAGGTCACTTTAAATAAACATTAAAGAGGTTACAATAGATTATATATATGCTTTTTATTTACAGTAAATTTCTTGTTCACTTTTGTTTCTTCTACAGCTTTCGGATTCTATGAATGGCTTCTTACTTTCAGATTCAGGTAGTCACAGAGGTGCTCCACTCAATACCATCTACACATCACTAAAGCACAGTGCAGTAGTCAGGCCCTGAAATACTATCCTCATCCAAGAGCTGCTTTTCAGATGCAGTTGGTAAAAAAAATAAAAAGGCAGCACAGTCCAGTTTCAGCTGCTGGAGATCAGAAGACGTTGAATCGATGCTGCTGCAGCATCCATCAGTGCTTCGAGCAGGTGAATTATGGTTCCAACAAAATGATTTGGACAAACGTATTTTTTCAATACAAGAAATTCCCCTCAAAAGACAAAGTTTAGAGTCCATGAATTGAATACAGGATTCTATCAGACCTGTAGCAAATTCTCAACCTCTGGTCCAGAGCCTAGCAGACATATCAGACCTTCAAATAAAGTAACTGTTGATCCCTGCCTGGATGGCTTCATTTCAAAGTGCATTAATCCACAGCCTTTCACAAACACCACATGTAAAGTTACACTTCTGAACTGCATTTTCCATTAACAGTCAACAGTAACAAACAGCTCAGGAAAGGATCAGCCACAGCAAGCCATACAAACAGATCCTGAAGTTTATCTGACATATTTTATATATGGCAACAATCAGAGCGTAATTTCATACTTGGTTTCTATACTAATTTGAACAAAATTGGCTGGGATTTTTTTTCCCACTGCCCAACGGACTATAAGGCACAATTTAGATTTACCTCTTAAAGCTGATTTTCAAATACAAAGAAATAAAATCCCCCTAGTTTCTCTTTCAAAGCAATGCTACAGATCACTAGCTGCGTGTTTTATAGTACCCACAGGTCTATTATATCACCTGTAATTCATGTCTAAGTGACAATTTCTAACCGAATTGTTCACCATTCACATTTATGATGCTTCACCATTCATACCGCACTCATCCCTACCAACTGTGGGATGGTCTACCAGGTCTGAGTCATTGCTTTTCATTTAATCAAGAAACACTGTCAGAAAAGCAGTAGGTTTAGCTAATACACATTGTGATAGATGCAAGTGGTAGGACCTGAATATTTAAATGTATTCTTAAGTACAGGCTACAGCAAGAAGATTTTTCTCCCTCAATTTCCATGAAAGTCCATCTAAAACTACAGCACAGAGCTCTGTCAAATGTCTGATGTGATAACTACTCCCACCACAGACTGGTGAACATTAATTATTCAATGCTCAAACTATTTCAGGTTACAAAAATAAAAATCTTAGTTTGATGAATTGCTGATGCCCCAGCATAAATTGTGCTCCTTCACCAGCTCCATCCACAGTTTGAATAAATATGTTGAGGATGATTTAACT
>VZRI01004710.1:582639-646525 GCA_013397515.1 Upupa epops
GCGGGGCTGGGGGGCCCGCGGCTGTCCCAGCGGTACTGAGGGCTGGGGAGGGTCGCTGCCCCCCGCCGCGTTACGGGAGAACCGATAGTAGTTTATAATAAGTGATAACGGGCACGGGGCACTGGCGGAGGTGCTAGTGAATGGGGACTCGGAGCATCACCCCTTTGGCCCCGTCAGGCTCCCGCGCTGGCCCGCCGAGCATCTGCCTGCAGCGAGGAGCGACACAGAGAAACGTGAGAGAGGTTTAGTATCATAGAACCGTTTGGCCTGAAGGGACCTAAGACATCATCGAGTTTTTATTCCAACCCCCAGCGAAGCGTTTAGCATTTCCCTGCTTTGCAGTAAGAGATTTCAAGCGCACAGGGTGTTTTACCTGGAAATGTGTAATTCCAGATGTGCCAAGATCACAAATCAATCTCTGATTAGGTTTAGTACGGGTGGGGGGAAGAGATACCGTTAAGCAAGATTGAATTATTTAATTGTTGCTTTATTTTACAATAATATGACATGTCACATCCCACATTTGCAGAATGTGTACCCACACGATTATTTATTCAGACTAATAAAGCAGGGGCTCACCCCTTGGCAAACAGAATTACTTATGGAAGTCGTGGTTTGCAGTGAGCATGTTGTCATTACAGCGAGTCCCAAGCTGGCACCTGACACATCTCCAGGCTGTAGCATTGGTTGGCAGTGTTTAATCCCAACACAAAAGTGGCCACACTTAAACCTGTTTGGTACACCTTGAGGTCTTAACTGCTCCCTCCTCAGATACAGAATTCCTCTGAACCGTGTTCACTAGTTTAGTCTTTAAACCTGCCCAACTAAGACATACCACCATCACTGCCTCTACGCTTGCTTTCCGTATTGCCTGTTTGTCTTGGAAGTTTCCAAGCCACCATGTATCTGACCGCCTTTTTCTTATTTATTTTACTACTTCCTGTATCCTTTTGCTCTGCAGTCTTCTCCAAAGGTTCACTTCACTTCCAAGACGAGTCCAAACGTTCCATTTTTTCCCAGCAAATCTACAAAGAGCAGATCACTCCTGAAGATAAGCTCCTCTTGCCCTGCGCTGGAGGTTTCCCCTAACCCACGTCTCTTCCGCAGTAGCAGAGCTCAGGAATAAAAGGTACCGCACGCAGAACAGCTCAGCCTTTGCCTCTGTTATTATCTGTGTTGTTATTTCAGCAGTGCCGGCCGCTGCGCTGCAGGGACCGGGGCAGCGCCAGGCTCCCCCCGCGGTAACGGCCCCATTCCCCAGCCTGGGACCCTGTCAGGCCCAGCGAGGACCTGGGACACCCCTAAAGCGTCAGCGCCGGGGCCCTCTCCCTGACAGCACCCGAGCGGCACCGCCCCGAGGCGGGGAAGGGCGGGGCGGGGTGGGGTCGGGGCTCTTTCGTACTCCGGAACCTTCGTGCAACCCCTCCCGTTTCCCGCCGGAACGGCGCAGTAAAGCGGGTGGGGTGGGGGGGGCTGTCGCTATGGCAGCGGGGCCGCGGGGTTGGGGGTCAGTGGCGCTCGGGCCGTTGCTCGTGGTGCTCTTCGCGCTGCCGCTCTACGGCGTGCGCCGCCTGCGGAGCCGTTATGCGGCCGACGGGGCTCGAGCCTCCCTCAGTCTAGCGGTGGTCGCGGCGCATCCTGGTGACGTCCGCGCGTTGCTGGTGACGGGGCACCCTGATGACGAAGCTATGTTCTTCGCCCCCACGGCGCTAGCGTTGCGCAGGGCCGGTGCCCGCCTCGCTGTGCTGTGCTGCTCCGCAGGTGAGCGCGGGCGGGACCGCCGGGAACAACGGGTCAGAATCCCTCACAGACATCACAAGGTGCCGTCGAGGTCGCCTCCTTAGGACGGGCCTGTCGCCCGTGATGTCATAGACAGGCCGCCATGATGGTTTTCTGTTGCGTGGCGTCACTCCGGCAGTGCCATGGCATTGCTGAACGGCAGAGTTATGGAGTCATTTGGGTCAGAAAGCTCCAACGGTTAAGTTATCTGGGAGTGGAACTTCGGGGCCCTTTAGGCCTGTGCTGTCATGATGGCTGTGAGGTACCAGTGTCAGAGTCTGGAGAAGGAAAAGAGGTGCTGGAGCAGCCATCTGCAGTTGGCTGTCCTGGTTCTGTGTCACAGCACATGGTGGTAAAGAGCTGCTGCCCATGGATGGCTTTGCTCAGTGTTACTTTCTGCAGAGTTTCAGGTGTTGCAACCAGTATCAAGGACTACGTGAACCCTGCATAGAGTTTTCACCATCAGAGCTACTTTAAAACTGTGTGAAATCACCGGTGGGTGTTAGAAAGGGGCTGTTCAGCACAGCCTTTTCCCATCTCCAAACTCTGGCATCTTTCTCAAGTGATCCAGTTTTAATGTTATGGTGATGCATTCACTTTAACACATGAGAAACTTAACAATTGTGTAACAATCCTCACATGGAAAAATAGGCCTCAAGGGAACCCAAGGTTCTGTTGTCCATCAGTTGACCTGAAGGTAGCGTGTTTCTTGATTTGCTGCAGAGAATTGTCTGGTTTGTTCTTCAGAACCTCCAGGGATACTCTGCCCGTGTGATCTGTCAGTACTGCATGAGGTTTCCTTCAAATCTTATTTTTTGAATCATTGGTGTGATTTAAGATTGCTTATTTTTGTTATCTGCTATGGACATGGAAATAAAAGAATACCTTTGTAGCAGCCTTTCACACAATTTAAAACTGTTATCTGCTTCTTCTATCTTATCTTCTCCAGACTAAACAAGATTTCTTGCTATCTTTCTGCATAGATCATGTTTTTAAAACCTCTGATCGTTCTCATCACTTTCCTTTAGACTTTTCCAGTTGGTTCACGTCATTCTGAAGTGCAGTGGTCACGAACTAGAAGCAGTACTCTGCTGAGGCCTTTCTGGGGCTTAAAAGAACAGAAACATTTTCACAGGCTCCACTGTTCGCCCAGGACAAGAATTTTTCATGGCACATGATGACACCCTTGAGTTCTCGTGACCTACTAAAGCTCCAGTTTTGGAGATTTTTTTAAATGCAGAACTGGTTTCTAGTGAGTTATTACTGTACAGGGGATTTTTTATGTGCATGAAACAACCTCATTTTACCTGACCTTTCAGACCACATTGCTGTATCAGAATTCCTGAGCCTGAGATGAAATCTAAAGAATTTTTGGTGTGTTTAGTGAGAGCCATATGTACAGCCATTTACATTTTATACAGATAGATTTGGGAGAGGGCTGTGCATTTGACAACTCCAGCTAGTTCACTGCCAACTTTTCTATTCTTTGTTTTCAAAGCTGTCTGTCTGTAGGTGAGAAGATGGGGATTAAGCTATTGTTGAAGTCCAGTGGTGTGATGGCTTTACTGATCACTCCATATCTCCCATTCAAGATTTAGTGCAGAGCTTTCAGTTGCCTTTGCTGAGGGACAAAGGTCTGTGGATCCCATCTGGCTTTTTCAAAGCTGTGGAGAGATTACTGAACTGCAACTCGTACCATTTCAGTTTTGGGGACTAATATGCCTCTGCTACTGGAGAACTTTACTCAGAAGGGTTGTGTTGCTGTTTATTTTGTTAAATTTTCTTTTATCTTTATTCCTGATATAAAACATAAGTGTGTTTGCTTGACCCTCCCTTCTGTCTATTCTCTTGCATATCTTCTTGACGTTACTAGCATCCTGTAGAGGAGAGCTGAGCTGACAGATTTTTCTGTGCCTCTTACTAGCCTTTTGGGTGAGTCAGATGGTTCATCCTGTCGTGGTTTGTATGATTGATGATGACAAGTGAATTGATCAAAGACACTGCAAATCGTAACACTGAGGCAAAATCATTACTGAGAAACCATCATACTTGCAGTTTTCAGATGTCAGTCGGAATGACTTAGAAATTAATTAGAATCACAGCACTGTTAAAAATCTGACTTTTACACACTGAATAAATTTTGACTGAAATAATAGCTCAGTATTAAGTGTGCTTTGCTCTCTGTAGTAGCTGACTCTATTGTGAGTACTCAATGGATGAGATCCAGCAGCATCAGCTGGTTTTGCTCTCAATAGCTTCCCATCTTTTCTTGTAAGCATTTATGTTTTCCTGATGTCCTGACAACATTTCTCAAGCTGAGGAACATGGATCTTTTCTTCTGTGTTCAGCAGAGGTTAGGTGTTTTGAGAACAGTGGTGCTATCTTGATAAAACATCACCTGCAGTCAGCAGTCACTGCATTGCAGCAAAAGATCTGCTCTCTTCAAACACTAGTGCCAGTCAAAAAATTCATCTCAAATAAGTCCTGTTGTATTCAGGCAATCCACCTAGGGAAGGTGCACTCTTCAGTTAATTTTGCTGAAGCTGGAACTTGCCATCTGACCTGCAGACTACCAAGCTGACATGTTCCTCAGCAAACCCACAGACAGTCATTGTTGTAGTCTCTTAAACCATTCACTCACACTCGGCAAGAAGAGGTTTTTTTCTCAATTACTTTTTCCCTCTTTGAAAATTTTACAAAGCTTGCTAGTGGTGGCTCAGATTGCAACACTGCTCCAGAGAAATGCTCGATTCAGATGACTTACACCCACAACAATGAAAAGTTCTAGCGTAATTTGAGACAGCTGACTGCCGTCTGGAATTGTATGTTAATACTCAGCTCTATTTTTTTTTTCCATTTTATTGCTTCAAAGTTAAAATTGGGTTGCTAATACTGCCCTGGACAGGGCAACATTCTGGCAGGGGCCATCTCAGCTCTGGCATGGACTTTGTGTGGCTGAGGCCAAGGAAAAATAAAGGAATGTCAGAGTAAGATGAGAAAAAAATAATTCAGTGAAGAAGGCAGCAGTGCTTTTAAGATAATGAGTTCCATCTCCGTGCTAGTCTTTGCTATCAGTCTGTTACAACTTCTCCCAAGTGCCTTATCTAAATTAGGTTTCCTATCTCCTTTTCGTTCTACAAGTTCTTTGCAATCTTGACAAGTTAGTTTCTGTCTGAATTTTCTCTGTGAATGATGCAGACTTGTGATAAATACTGGTCTTAAAACACAGATTGTTATGATGGATCCTTCATTTCTTTCAAATCTTTTAATTCCATCATGGTATTTTATTGCAGTGTCCTGGTGTTACATGACTACTGCTCATTAGAAGTGGCCCAGATATACTATACATTTTAATCCCTTAAAGAATGCACTGTGGGACAAGTTTTCCTTGTGTTATCTCCACGATTCAGTTCTATGTACTTTGAACTTGCTTTTGAGCCTGGCACTCTGGGTCTGCGCTGTTAAAAGCATACTGGAGGGAGTTCATGGCAGAAGGTCTAACAGCAAGGAGTGACTGTGGGCCTTCCTAAGGAGAGGAATTGGATGGATTGTGACTTACATGTTTTTTTAAAAACGTGGCCTAAGATCTCACTAACCTGTTTCACAGGGACAATCTGGAAATTTGCCAGTGGTAACAACTTCTTCCGACACCTCATTGCAAAGGCAGTTTCTCCTGTGTTTACATGAAGATTTGCTCAGTTTGGAGTGTTTTGGTGACTTCCATACAGAGAGCATGTCAGCAATTAGTCTGTGTATGTGCTCTTTAGAAGACTCCTTTTTTGCCTCCCACAAAGCATGGTCAGCCTGTGGAATTCACCAAAAGAGATTATTTAATTTTGCTAAAAGTTTAACACTGTTCATTAGCGGCAAAAGCATTTAGCTTTGGCCAGTCTTAGGATGAGGATACTGGAATGGTTGGGCTTCTGGTCTGCTCAGACCTGGCAATTTCTGGTGTCCTTGCCAAATAAGCTCGTGAACACTTGGTTGCAAGACACACTGGAAGTGTAAACATGAGGAGCACAGTCAAGTTGAGCAGACCATTGCCTAAGCATTTTACCCTGTAATAAGCAGTGCTCCTTGGGTAAAAGCAGTGGGGTTTGTCCCTTGCAGTATCTGTTCCTCAAACAATGCCCTTGTATTTAATGTCTGCTGCTGAATGCTTTGAAAAAGCTTGGAAAGAATTCCTCTTTTCTACCCTAAACAGAGTTAGATGTGGCCGTATTTGCTGTTTTCAGGAAATTACTACAATCATGGAGAGATTCGTAAGAAAGAACTGGAACAGAGCTGTTGTCTTCTGGGGATTCCTGCTTGTGATGTAACAGTCATTGATCACAGGTAACTGTTTTTCATTTACAGCATAATTTCATTACAGTTTTAAACAGCTCACTTTAAGGTTCAGTGAAAACTTACTGTATCGTTGTAAACAAAGTCTTGAGGGATCTCAAAAAAGACCATATTACGCATTAATCTAATGAATGCAGAAGACAATGACAGTGTATACTGGTGATCATAACCCCTAGGTTAAGCTGTTGGTACAGCTGTACTTGTTAGGGTCTGGCACAGTGATTTTGGGCAATATGATTATGTTTTGTTATGCCTGTGCCGTGCTTTATAGACAATTAGAAGTTCTCAGCATTGCTTGTGGCAGGTTTGTCTGGAGGCCTGTCTTTACAGTGTTCATCTGGGATTCCATTATATTTATAATCTGGTTTATCCTGGCTAAAGACAAAAGTGAATTCAGTATTAAAGACATCCCAGAACAACAGGACTGTAAGAATTCATCTAATTAAGCCATACGGGATTTCTGTTTTCCTGAGGTGTGATGTTGTTTGGTTTGGTTGTATGTAGATACAAAGGAGATGACAGAGCTGACATGTCTTTGTTTTGGGATTAATTACTGAGCTCTCTTGTGGAGAAGCAATTTAACGCTTTGAATCAGTGAATCTCAAAACTAACATTGTAAAGGCCTCTTAAATCGCCTGATTGCTGCCTAGGGTTGATAGGAGCTGAACTACATATGCATTGCTAGGAAACATGGTGCAAGTGGTTGTTTCAATTGTAAACAACTATCATACAATCCATAAAGGGTATTTTTGTTTATGAAGAAGTAACTTTAAAAAGCAACATAGTGATTTAAAGCCACACAAAGTGGAAAAGTCAGAGGTGAAAAAAAATCTGGCTCCAGGCAGGTCCTTTTCCCATGAACATATTTTCCCCTGAGCTAAGGCAACAGAAACCACAGTCCAGAATATGAATCTTTTTGAGTTCTTTGCTTTTTTTAGCTTTGGGTTTCTCTCCAAGTTTTCAGCTCACTTAGGAAAACAGCACAGGAGTTGTTTTTCCTTTGGAATGAAGAGAGATGTTTCCGTTTGCTTCTCATGAACTGGTTTTGGATAACTTCAAGTTTTGTAGTACAGTCACATGACAATGCACAAAACCATTTAGGAGATGGGTAAGGGAAAAAGCTGCTAAGCTTTGCTATGCATAAAGCCTGCTCCATGTACCCTCTTTTAAAACTAACACAGGGTCCAGATGCCTACTGGCCTTTCCTCCTCTTAACACAATGTGTGGTGGGTTAGATTCTGTGATCCTGAATGCTGCTCAGTCACTCCTCTGCGTACACAGTCCAGAGGGACTGCTTTTTGTAAGTAATACATTGGTTTGCTCTGAAGGAAGGAGAAGGCCATTTCAGAGAAATAGCTTGGATCATGTCTCTTTATTACTTTCATGATGGATATTACATGTATTTGGGTAAGTAGTAATGACTGATAGGGGATTTCCCCCAGCGAATGCAGTACCTGAAAAGAGAGATCCACCCGTCACCCTGAGCTACTGCACGTAGACCAGAGTGTATGTTCTAAGGAAAAGATTAGAGGTCTTTATCTCTGAGGTTAGATTGCTAGGAGATAACCATCAAGTTATCTTAGTGAATTGAGGCTCTTGCAGAGTTTTGCTCAGAACTTGTTTACACAGTGAAGTTAAGTGTGTTTACAGTGCATTACTTACAGTAACTCACCAGGTGGATGCTCTATATGCATCTGTGGATCAGGTGTTAGCAGAATGGCAGAGGATCAAGAATGCTTTCTCGGTGATGCTGGACTTTTAGAGTAACCACATTTTAGAATTCTATTTTCCAGAAGTTTAGACAAAACACTGGGACTCAGGGTTCTTGAAGGCTTGATTTCTTAAGGCTTTCCAGTGCTTCTCTTATGACTTACATAAGTTGCAGATTATATAAAAATATTTGCCAGAGTGGCACCATGTGAAACTTCCCAAATTAATAGTTTTACCTATTGCTAGATTTTGATGTAAATCCATGCCTATGGAATACAGAGCAGGAGGCTGTTTCGCTGTAGCAGTTTGTCTTCCATAGGCACTGGTTAAGATCAGATCCCTTTGGCAGTTTTTGTTCTCTTCCTGACTCTTTAGAAGATAAATTTTTGTTACTGTAAAGATCTAACACTTTGCTTGAGGACTGCAACTGGCGTGCTGCCCATCTAGCATTTCTTACACAAACACTTCAAGCTGCAGATTGTATTTTGGTAAGGAAAGCCCAAAGGATTGCTCTCTCTGGATCAGCTCCAGCCATTGTAGTGTAGAGCTGAGTCATGCTGCTTCCTCTCTCTTTGCATGATCTACAAGTGAGTGAGTAGAATTTTTCAAGACATAAAAGGGGAAATACGTCTGAAAAGCAAGGTGATTGACTTGCTCTGTAAATCTCACTTGGCCCAGCAAGTACAAAATCAACATGAGATTTTGAATTGCATATGAACTTGTAAAGAGAAAGTTTCAGTCAGCCTGTGATGAAATTGCTATTAAAGACCAAATCATTACTGATCCACACCTTGCCTTAAACAATTTTGACTCCCTCAGGTATAACCAGGCTTCCTCGCACAAGACTAGTTCTGTCTCTTGACTGCTGCAATGATGGATTTTTTTGGAGCTCTTAAAATGTGAGTTCATTGGTTTTACATTTCCGTGCCATGATATCCGCTTACTGGTGTAGTTGCACAGATGTGCAGTGAGCATAGCTAAAACATTAGTGGTACAGATTCTGTAACACAAACATAGACTCACTCAGCTGAAAAATCTGCCAGAATAGTATGTCTAAACCAGCAGATAAATCAGATGCTGGACATTTCTGCGGTGGCAGAAGGGTCTAATTTATAAAGCATTTGGCTCTACTGCAGACAAAAAGGAACAGCCATTTTTGCCACAAGCTCTATTGTTCTTTAGGCATGTGTTAAGATTTTGCTGCCAGATTTAGCTTAAAATTTACAGTTCTCTGGTAATGTAAGGGGCTAACAGTCCACGTGAAGGACGTGAGTACTTGCTGAACAGGGCAGAACTCCCTCCATTTTGAGATGAACATATCCGAGTCACTAAAGTATACTTGAGATGTGTGGCAAAGACAAGGTTCAGCTTAGCAAGAGAAGAGCATGTAAATGAATAAAAAGTGAGCCGTACATTATCACAGAGCACAGAAATTCTCTGCTGCTCTTCAGAATGTACAGCAAAACATGCTTCAGTAACCATGTGAAGAGAAACAGCATTCACATTAAGTGATGCAGTGGGTGCTGTTTGCTGTGACACTGCTATGCCTTCTCTTGTTTGTTGCTCTGGCTGGTCTTGAGAACATGGTGAGGTGAAGGTGCTTTAGTGTAAATATGCTTTGTTGGGAATTCGCTTATAATGATGACAGATATCTGTAAATAATCTATTGATACATCCTCCTGAGCTAGCCAAGTGTCTCATGGTATGTGAATTATCTATTAGATAATATTAAGAGTGGGTTAAGCTCCCATTAACACTGGGCACATCTGCCAGTGCTCTGGCTGTCTAGTAGTCTGTGGCATTACATGTAAAGTAATTACATGTTTTTTTAAGCTGTTTTCACTTTCAAAAGAGAACAAGAAAAAAGGAAGCCCAAGTTATTCTAATGTCTGTTGTGGGTTCCTGGACAAGTAAATACTAGGCATTTTACTGCAGCTTCTGAAGCTTTGGTGCACAGTTATGGTGGACAGAAAGTAAACCTGACTATCTGCATCATTAATATGACAGAAAATATTTGGTCTAAGTTTGTACTGCAAAGAAAATAATAGCTGAAATTTGTGTAAACTGGAAAATTTTCCATTCACAGACCAAGGCCTTACTGCACATAATGTTACATCTGTTTCCAAGTTTCCATGGAAATTGCACTCCATTCACTTTTTCATTTCTATTCTTTCACTTGAGTCCAAAAGGGCTCTGATTAGACAATGCACAGGCAAGAGAACATCTGCCCATGCAGAATCACAGGCTGTCTACAAGTTTTTTATGAGGCTGCAGAGAGGCTAAATTTCTTTTCTCTTTCTTCTCATGTAGTGATTCCATACTGTTGGGCTTGTTTCCCCCCCCAGAAGGTAAATAGGCTTTATTGTGCTTCCTCATATTTAACTTCTAACTAACTTCCTTCCATGAGCTCCCCGTGTCAGTGAAGTGAGTCTGTAAGGTCATGGGAAAAATACATTCTTGAACAAACAGAGCGTGTGTGTGTAGCTGACTGTGATGATCAGAAAGATATAAAAACACTCAGATCCTACAGAGAAGGCATGGAGGGGGTTAGTCTGTGTTTTTCAATTTCTCATATATTTAGGGTTTTTTGTTGGTGTGAGGATGGTTGGACTCAGTGATCTAGGAAGCCCTTTCCAACCAGGACTATTCTGTGTGATTATGTGAGAATGAAATGTGACTGGAAATTTGAACCTATTTACTAGAATTGAGAAAGGTCAGTGAAGAAACATATCCCACTGCTCCTTGGGGTTTCACTGTGCCCAGGGGGTGGGTTGAAGGCTGTAGGGGTTTGAATGCAGGGCCCTGCATGCATGGAAGCTGAAGATGCAAACCATAGAGGGAGAATATGTGCTGCAATTATGAAATTATGAAAGTAGGAGAAATGCAGAGAGAAAATCCTGGGCTCAGCAAAGCCTGGTAACAAAACTGGTGCTTTCATACCAGTTTCTGATTCATTTGCAGACCAGTGTCATCTTGCTGAATTGCATTTATAAAAATTGTATCTTTGTCTCTTCCTTACTGTTTCTGACCAGAAAGGTGATATTATTTCCCAATGTTTCTTCTTTCCCCCTTCTCGTATTTCATATTTTGGGGTCAGTATTGAATAGTTTTAATTCTGCTGAAATACTTGTGGGAATTAGTTGCATTTTGCCTTCCAAAGTTCCTGGCAGTATTCTAGTTGGACATTTTATTTTATTTCTAGTTCTAAAAAGCTGATGTACTTGCTGATTCAAGTGGCTGCCATGCTTTATTCTAGAAGAGGTGCATTTTTCAGCAGTGAGTGATGGGATTCTCCTCAGGGAGCAGAAAATCTTAGATGTAAATTGCTTGCACATTCAGTGTCTATTACAGAAAAATCAGCCTACATCATTCAAATCAAACATAATCATCCTGAAAACGAACATGCCATTACAAGAAGCCTTGGTCAGTCAGGTGGGTATCTGGAGGTTTATGTAATCACTGTAACCAGATTTCACTTGCATTTAGTATAAATCCTGACATTTAAATTATTTTCTTTCTGAGAAGACAGGAAAATGTTTAGCCACCTATTTTTATTTACATTTCTAAATAAATAGATATTTTTCTCCAGAATGCTTCCTACATGGCAGCTCCTGCTGATATTTTAGGGCATCAGACCACTTTATAAAAAGGATTATATCAAAGTCTGCCTTCCGGCTTCTGCTTTATAAGTGTTGCTCTATGCAATAACTTAAGGGGAAATTCTTCTGGGGATTGAGATGTCTCTCTGCCAGTCAGGAAAGCTGCTTTCTGAAGCAAAGGCGTGTGCTGCTGTAAATTATGTTTAGCTGTTTTATCCTAAGTTAGATATTTTCCTCAGTAAGGAAATCTGGCCTTTTTTTTTCCTGGGGCTTTTGTTCACCAGATCCTTTCTCAGTTTTTTCTTGCTTGCTGTAGGAAAAGGGGGAAGGGGCTGTGGTGAAAGGGAAAATGATCCTTTCAGTGCTAAAGGGGCATGTCCCCCAGATTACCTCTGTGGAGCAATGAGCAATGGTCCTTTTCAAAACAGTGAAGGATTCTCCTTCAGATGTCAACAGAGACCTGTCAAACCACGTCATTGAACTCACAGCAGGGTTTGATTAAGAGAAGAGTTTGGTCAGACAAGCCAAAGGCCCTGAATAAATGTAGGGCAAAGTGAAGGAGAACTGCTCAAGGACAGAATGGTGTTATGGAAATCACATCAAAATACTGAGCACCGAGATTTATCCTTTTAATGCTCAAGATTATTTTAGCAGAATAAAAACTATGAAATATTCATCTCAAAACATGAAAGATGAGAATAGGGATCCTGGCCATCCCCTGAAGCTGATGCAAGTTAAAACTTAAAAAACATCAGCATGGTAAGCTGATAGTGGGAAAAGAAAGAAGACTCTGCATAGCAGCTGGGCTCCAGGAGTCTGGGAGACAAGCTAGGACTAAAGTCAGGGAGATGTGCTAGAACAGGGAAATCCACTAGTTTTTTATTGTTCTTTGTTAGTTCATAGCTTTAAAAATGCCTTTTACTATTCTTTCATTAATGGCTTTAACCCCTCCCCCCTTTTACTGAAGAGCTGCCTTTTAAAAATTGCAAACTATAGCAACCAATTTATTTTGCCAGTGACAGAGTGGAACAATACAGTGGGTTTAGCCAACAGAGGAACTGATGGAGAATGGCAGGCATTTCTCCTTTACTCCCGGAAGGTTCTGTGTTCTGATAGCCCAGCAGCATCTCTGTTAGTCCCTCATTTTAACCTGCAGCTGCAAAGGCTCTTGCAGACTGGAATGTTTTCTCCAAGAAATAAAAATAGGCAGATCTTTTCCTTAAAGAGTAGCGGTTTTGTCAAATAATTGCAGTAAGTTAATCAAAGAGGAGAAAACAAACAGGGAAAAAAGCCTAGTAGGGATACAGCTTAAGCTTTTAAATCTCTGCATTCCTCCCAGCTTACTCAGGGAAAGTATATTCCTATTTCTACTGGGAAAACTCTTAAAAGCTTTCTCACAATAACGGATTGGGCGTTAACGCCTTGTTCACAAGGACTGTGTGGTTTCTTTGTGTGTTCTCATAATCTTATTTTAATTGTAGCTACAGTACAAAATCTGAAAATAAAGCTGTGAGGTCTGAGGCTCTGAAATGATTTGGAAACATCATCCAGTTGCATCTGCAATGGGCTTGCATTTGCTGTGTGTTAGGTAATTGCTGTGCATGGGGAGTTGGATGGGGGTTGGTAGCCTCTCTTGGTCAAACTCTCCTTTGGAAGAAGAGCACTTACATCAATTCCTCTTTTTCCTAAAGGTCAAGGTCCTGGGGTACTGGAGAGTTCCTGCAAACTGTGTGTACTTGTACTCACACTTTGGTTACAGGTAGTTGTGGTAACTTGCCCAAAGTTGCCTCAGGCTCTGCAAGACATGAAGTTTCAGTGTTTCCAGGGGCTCCATGGCATTAAATCCAGTTGCTGATTCAGACAGTCACTACAGAATTTATGGAATAATCAGTATCTGAGCCTTAGGAGTAAGGCCTGTATTAGACTCACTAAGGACAGAATGTTTCCAATTACAAGGTACAGTAGCAAAGATTGTTGGACTACTTGAAATGCCAGGGTATACGGAGATGTTGGACACAAGCAGTATAATCCTTATTTCTTGTCTGAGTTTGAAAAATTCCCATTGAAGTCTGAAGACATCTCCTGGACTGCAGAGAACATAGGAAGCAGTGTGTACGCTGCCTGAGGGATGAGTGGGAAGCATCTCCTTCTGTGGCAGACTCGGAAGGTTGAGTTGATGAGCAACAGAAGTAGGGTGTCCTTGGGAACTTTGGGACAGGACCATGGGCTGGAGGAAATTCCTGAGAGTTTCACCTCCCCCCAAAGAATAATTGCAGAGCATTCAGTGGGGCCCTTTCTGGCTCAATTTTAGAAGACAACAATGTCAGGATAGAAAAATATAATTGCTTTGTGTGCATCACTCCTGAGTGGTGAAAGGAGCTTAGTTTCATGGTGACTGAAGTGTTTTGTTTTATAGGAGCACTGTTCAGACTGCCAACATCATAAAGACTCTGGAATTTTTGTGAGAATGTAGACTTAGAAGTTGCGTGCTTTTTTACAGCATGTTTTGGGTCTGCCTCAACCCACTTCTTCCACATAAACAGTACAACTGGAGCTGTACAATCTTTGATATCTTTCTTTGCTCAGAGCCATCTTCTGATTCCATCAAAATCAGTGGGGGTTGGCCACTGACTTCACTAGGACCAGAAACTGTCATTGAAACAGTCAATAAAAAAAGACAAAGTCTTGTTTTAAAAATGTTTGTATGGGGAAAGTTGGAAAAGCAACTGTACAATGGATGTTGTGTAAAATGTGTTTTCTCTTAATGACCTTCCAGTTCAGATTGGCTCTGTTTACATACAAATCAAAAGCTGGTTTGTCTAACTGCCAGCACAGCAAAGCTCAGTCTGGGATCTGAGTATCCAGCTGTGTCTTTTGCCTCTGACATCCTCCCAGTAATAAAAGTTGTGTGGCTGGGATTTGGCTCGAGTTGCAGATGATGTGTGAGCCAGGATTGAATTCAGCCTGCCTTTCCTTCACAAAACAATAGAAGTTAAAACTTGTTTGTGTCAATAAAATAAGCATATACAACTCATAATCCCCTCAGGGACCAGATATGATGAGTAAGATGCTCTTTTTCCATCATCACATTTCTAACCCTGACCAATGTTAGTAGTAAGTCTGTGGGAACTCAGACTTATGCCTTCTTGATTTCAAAGCTGGAGCAGAAGTTTTTATGGAGTTTACCTGTGAAGATGTAGCATCTAGAGAGCAGAGAGCCTTTGCAATGCTATCTAATGCAAGTTCTTTTTTTCTCTTTCAAACTTCCTGGAGGGTGTAAAGCACTGCCTTGGCTCTCTCAGGCTGTGTTGTCTTAACAGCTTCTCCACAGACTGTGAAAGTGACAGAGACAGGTGAAATGGCAGGGCCACCATGCCTGGTAGTTACAACTTTCCATTCTAGTTTTCTTTTCCAGTGGGATGCTGGTAAACTTGGCTGCTTTGTGTAGCAGTCTCTCACAACTTTCCTGTATGGAGATTTCTTTTTGGCAGCTTGTCAGGAACTTGGGTGTTGCACCTTGATGGACAGATGCCAGTGGAGCATGTGGTGATGGAGAGGTTCCAAGTCCTGGGTACTGTCTGGATGAAGGCAAAACTATCCCAGTTCATGAGGGAGCAATGCATGAGGAGACTGTTTATTGCAGGGGAGAGCCTGCCTGTGGTAGAGCTCCAGTAGCACTGGCAGATTGCACTTTGTCCATCTCATTGTGAAATACTGCTGGTAAAGCTATAGCAGTTGGCAAAGCATCGGTTATCTCCACTCTTACCATTATTAACCCCGCATTTATTAAATGATCGAAAGCTTCTCCCGTTGACAGTATCATTGCACGCCAGCAAAGTTGTTCTTAGCAGTCTAGAAACTGAGACTCTCCAAATGCTTCTAGCTGGCAGCAGTGGGGAACTGCTCTGCAGCAGCATGATCAAGGGCTGCCTTTTGAAGCTTCCTACAGCAAGAGAATTCCCATTTGTATTTTCTTGGCTGGGTCTGTTGTGACATGCCCTGTTATTTTGGCATTCTGGGACCATTCTGAAGTTCCCCCAGGCCCCAGGCATCCCTTCAAATGAAACATTGCATCACCGAGGAAGTGAAGCCATTAAAAGTGAATTCTTTCGCCAAACACTTGGAGCAAATACAATCAGCTCTCATCTACCAGAAATGGACTTGCAAGTTGACATTGCAAAATTTGGGAGAACAATAGATCTTTCCTGGGTGGTTTGATTGAGGTTTGTTTTTTTTTTTCAAAAAGCTGAGCTATGCTGTTATTATTTTTTGCCACATCATGAATGAAGGTTTTACATTTGCAAAGAGCAAATGAAGAAGGGTTCCCGAGCAGAGTGGTTACAACATGGAGCTTCACATTTCAAAATCCTTTTGAAAGAAGAGAAATTATAAGTTCTGTGCAAAACCTGCTAAGGTCTCTGACCTTCTCTGTGATTTACTTCAACCAGTAATAAACCTCCCTTTCTTGCAGAGCTATGGGGACGACCCATAACTGTTTACAGATGGTTATGGTATAAAATAGTGTACAGGTGTCAAGGATCATTATCAGAGTTTTCCTTGCTAATCAAAGGGTTAATATCTTTCACCAAAAAAGGAGATCTGATTTAAGTTTGGCACAGGAGGAGGGAAGACAGAGGATTTTGTTCTGCAGGAAACTAGGTCAGCAGGTTTTTATTATCGTGCTCAACAGCCCAATGTGGTTTGTATTTGGGAATGAACCAAGTTGACACTGTGTATGGTGGATTTCATCCTCCCAGAAGGCAGCCCCTAAGACATCACCATGCGTTATGGCTTTCCCAAGTGAATGCAACAGCATACTTAGCTGAAGAAGCTCAGGCACTTGTGAGTTTGCTAGGTACATTTTTAGAGCTGTATGTCAGGAATGCCTCTGGAGCATGGAGTGAAGGCCAAGGTATTTTGAAGAGGATGAACAATAGGGTTGGAATCTTTTAAAGTACTGAAGTGCATCAGGATCGCAGAATTCTCCACTGTTTTTACACCCCATCTACTGATGGTTGTTTCTTACAGCTTGTAGCATTGTTTGGTTTTTGTTTGGCTGTGATGAGATCCTCATCTTAGTCCTGCCAAAGTACATCTGGAGTAATTCCCTTGCTTTCTACTGCTGTGTGTGGTCCTGCAGATAACCTTTAGATGGGGAGTTTTCCATTATAGCTTTTGGAGCATTGTGAGCAATGAACAATTTGTAAGGTCCAGAACCTTTTTTAACATCTTTAGGCTTTCTTGATCGCATACCCTGCAGTGGGTTCTTTTTCTGGACAACTGAGAATAGCTGTCCATGATCTTTACCTCTCCCTGTTGAAGACCAGATTGCATTTTGGAGAATTCAGGCTTCCTTTCTTTACAGATTGTTCAGACTCTACTGAATAATGAGAAACTAAGTATTTATAAATAGAAATTTATATTTAGATATAAATAGATTTTTAAAAAAAATCTACTTTGTTTTGATCGTGAGGATCGAGTAGGGGTGACAGAGCTTAGGCTGTTGGTGTTGTCCAGGCAAATTTCTGAGTAATAGGGTTTAAGACTGAGCATCTATTTTCAGTTTTATACTTATGTTGTTTTACAGACTTACTTGTGAGTTAATGGCCTTTCGGCTTAATAAAACCATCTAATTCTCTCCTGCTCTAGTCTTCATCCAGTCCTGGCACCAAGAAACCCAGACATTTTTGCAAACCAAGTTTGGCTTTTAAAGCTGAACAAGGAAAATACAGGCAATATTGACAAGAACAGTCAACAGTAGGTTGCCAGCAGTTCCTGGAAATAATGGAGTTTCACAACCATTCCCTGCAGATTGGACATTTAGAGAGGAAAAATATCCTTGTGGCTTACAGGGACAGAATAAAGAAAATGTAAAGTCTGTTGAGAAAGTATATTATTGTAAAAATTCAAATGTCATTCTTGGGTTTAAACCAAATTGCAGTGTATCAAACACCTCAAAGTGATGACAGCCTATAAATAATGCAGATCAGAAAATTCCATACGGTCTCTCCTGAATTTGCTTTTAATGTTGTATTAGGCTGTACAGTCTAGTTATCTGGTGCCTTTGAATCTTTAAACAGTTTCAGCTGCAATAAATGGCTCATATAATCATCTTTTGAGACATGAACATGTTAAACAGGGATGAAGAAAGCTGTTCTTTCTGTAATACCCTCGTGTTCTTCCACTGTTGGCATCTGTGACCCAGAGCCAAGGAAACGTCAGCGCATGTCAGAATGAGAGGCGTAGCAAGGGCTTGCAGCGGGCAGACACGTACACACAATAAACATCCGAGCTGAGGCAGCAGTTTGAAAACTGCGTCATGCATAATGAAACAGAAAGGGCTGCAGGAGAATCTCCATGGCTTCATTCATCGGTGGCGGTGACGAATGGCTTCATTCAAATTCGTAGTGACTCAGAAAATGTCACTACGTTGCTTGGATTGTATTCTTTACTTCCTAAATAGAACTAAGTTGAATTAAACTCTTAGCTCAAGAAATGAGAGATGGAAAAGACTTTCTGTCTGCTATTAGTGGCTCTCCACAATGTATATATTCTGTTTCTGGAGGCTGTCAGCCACCTGAAACTTTTGGGCTATGACTCATGGAATAAATAATTTTTGTCGTTCTTGCTGTGAATGAAAAAAATCCCTTATTTTTATAAAGAGTTGGATTTTTTCTCCAAAAAGAGTTCAGAAAACACCACAAATCATTAGCATATCGGAGCTGCCAGTGACAATATAGTAGCTTATAGGATGAAACAACGACTAATAGCATTCAGTAACACCATGTGTATGAAAAATGTCTGCTGCTCTCATGTATTTGTGCTCTTTAAATGAATGAACTCGGGTTTCTAGGCTTAAGCTGAGGTTGGTAATGCAGAAGATCAGTGCACGTGTGTCAGCGGACGAGCAGATGCTTGCGGGAGACTGTGGGATAAACAGATGCCGAGTAATGCTGGAGCATTAACTAAGCCATTTGTGCCCGTTTGGGAGCTCTGCTGCAGAAAAGCTGCAGCCTGCAGCTTTAAGTACCTTATGATGTTCTTCCCCATGGCTGGGGTTAGAGGCCAGTGCAGTTAAGCGCAGAGTAGTCGCTTAGCAGAACAACCACGAAGACACTAAACTAAAATGGTCTTTCAGAGAGCAGTGGCTTGCTATGGGTGCATTCCTTTTCTGTTTTTACATGTAATCCTATCTTTACCAATTACAGCTGCTATTTAATGGTTAGAATATGATCTCTCAGCTAGGAGCACAAACCCTGGTTATCCTTTTTGTGGGATAAAATATATTTAGTCTTGTTTTATTCAGTTATTACTCTTAGTGTTGTAGCCAGTAATTAACCCTCTCCTTTGATAGCTGCTTATAGCTGGGAGCAGGCCGGTGCTTTGTTCTGCAGTGGGGAGGGACCTGTGTCAGGTAGCTCTCCTGCATCTATTTTGCAAACTTCAGTAGCCATCTCCTTGGGCAACTCCTGTCCTAGGAGATGGGGAACTGCAGTCTTAAACGTGGCTGCTCACTGCCTGTCTTTTCTGAGGATGGGAATTGATTGATTGATTAATTTTATTGACAACTCATTGCCGGCAAAAGGTACCAGATTGAAACTGGTGGTAAATGGTAGGCAGAGGTCCCAGACTGTGTCACAGTGGACTAGCTCTACACACCAGTGGATGTTGGTACACTTCATTGTTGCATCAGATTGATCTCCAGGAGAATGGGTGTGCTCTTGCAAGAGCAATCTGGAGCTGTGCTCTGCCAGCACAGGATGTTTGATGTACAACACGCTCATTCTCCCTCCTGCAGTGACTCCTTCTGTTGACACTCACATCATCCTTCCACAGTACCCCTGCTGGGGTCTTCACACAGCTCACAAGCAGTCTCTGGCTTCACAGCAGCTATTGTACTCAGCAGTCTTCAGCCACTCGTGGCAGTTGGACTTGCCCACCAGAAGTGTCTTGGGAGGTTTCCCAGTTCCAGCATTATGCTTTTGGTGTTCACAGCTCCAGTAACTAACTCCTGACACGTATCAGAGCAACACGTGCTCTGGTTGCTGCAGCTTGGTGCCTGTTTGCATACGGAGCCTTCTGATAAGGCAGGCATTTGACCTTTCTATTCTTAACCCATTAACATTTAGAAGAGCTGCTCTCCTCACCTCCAGTACTGAGGAGTTTCTCCCCCCCCCCCCCCCCCAATATCCCTGTTCTTGTCAGATAAGATTACACCCGGGTTATAGATTGATCTAAAAGCAGAGTGCCAAATGCAGCCCACACCAGTTCAAGGGCAAATACTGATTCCACACGAGTGAGTTCCCATGCCTCGCTTCAGCAGTGAAAGGTAATGACCAGTGACTCTTTCTGCCCTCTCAGCAGAACCTAAAGGCAAACCCAAGGGTATAGTTCTTTATTGGACCAGTGAAATGAATATGGATGCAGTAGGTACCTGTCCAGTTTGCTGATGCAGCATCTTTATGCTGTTTCCTCTTCTTCACCTGCACTTAAACAGATGAAGGGGTTTAAGTGATTATTACACTCTTATTTGCTTGAGGTAGTGTATTCATTAATAAGAACGTGGAAATAACAGCCAAGGTTCTTTTGTTTTAAGCCAAGCCCAGCTCCATGAACATTGCACCATGTCACTGGAACAGATCTCATCACCTGCACTATATATTTCCCAGTTCTTTGAAAGTGGGAGCCTACTAGCAACTTAGTGAATTATAAATAACAAAAACTATTATAGGAAAGCAGCTGTACCAACACGTGTATATCCATTTATAGTCAAGGTCTTTCATAGATTCATAGAATGGCTCAGGTTGGAAGACACCTTAAGGATCATCTAGTTCCAAACCTCCTGCCATGAGCAGGGACACCCCCGCTAGACCTGGTTGCTCAAGGGCCCATCCAGTCTGGCCTTGAACACTTCCAGGGAGGGGGCAGCCACAACCTCCCTGGGCAACCTGGTCCAGTGTCTCAGCACCCTCACTGTGAAGAATTTCCTCCTGACTTCCAGTCTGAACATCCCCTCTTCCATTCTTTGCTAAGTGTTAGTCGCTGAAAGATTCAGAGGTACATGGAGTGGCACTAAGAAGCTCAAAGGGAGTAACTACAGAGAGCCAGCTAATCATCAGCTCCAGTGCCACAGAGACTGTGAGCAAGATGTTACTGCCTCTTCACGTGTTGTTTGGGAGACCCTTGTTCTGGTTCAGTATCTTGGTATAAAATCTACATTTCCAGAGATATGTTTACATTTGCTAGGTACTTCGGGAAACAGTGGAAAACAGACCCACTAGTGGAAGTTTAAGGTGCTCGAGCTATTTGCTTTATCCATGAGATGATTTGATAGTTGATCCACAGAAGAATCAATACAGGGAAGATATTTTGTTGGATGGGGTCTGTTGAGCTGTTCACAGCATGTGCAATGAGAATAATGACCACAGTGGTGCCTGCTGGTTTCAATGACAATAACTATGGTCAATCATAAGAATTAATTATCTGGCAAGCCAAACCAAACGCCACTGAAACAAGACAGATACAAATTTATTGCAATTATTAATATTTTATTATGTTAAATGTTATGGTTTAAGATAAAACATTATGATTTAATGTGTACTTAGAACCATCTGTACTCAGAACTATGCTTCAAGTCATTTAATAACATAACTTATGTGAAGTGAAAGAGGCAGGCAGTCTGCTTTTTGCTGTCAGTGTTTAAGAGAAAGTAAAACGACTGATTTGATGGAGCTGTCTGACTAAGCGCTGGACTTTTTTAGAGCGAACGACTCTGTTTTAGTTGTCTTATCTTACCTAATTCAGAAAGTAGGTAATTCAGAATTGAGAAGCTCATCCAAAGCTGAGGAAGGAAAGTCATTTCTCGTCTTGTGGTCTGTGAATAAAAATAGATGTGAAAGTCTGTTCTACTCATTTTTTAGATGCCTGAAGAGCATGTGTGATCCAAACCCAACTGCTTTTATCTCCTGAACTACAGTTAATATTGACTTTGTTTGCAGGATCTGTTAGTTTGAATACATACCATGGGGTTTTTAAGCTTCCCTGTATAATTCTAGAAACAGTAATAGAATTTACCCAGTTGTTTGAATTCTAAAATACTGTTCTGATGACTTGAAGTGCCAGCTTCTATCTCAATCCAAAACTGCACAGCCCCTGAATACAAATTAATTTAGTGGGGAAAAAAAACCCATCCTCATTAATTCAATGATAACAATTAAATTCTCTACTTAGTTGTTTCTAAACCAACTCTATAGCTAAATTGTAGATGGATGGATGGATGAATAGATAGATGGATGATAGGTATTTAAATGGGTGGTTTGCAGTCCCTCTGTCCTGCACTGCAGGCAGAGATAGGTAGGAATTTTGCTGGATTTCCATGTAAGTGAGTGGCAGCCCGGCATCACCGGGGACCATTCCTGCCCCCAGCCCTTACCATACTGTTGTTGGAGTCTGCTTGTCAGGCAGCCGCTGTTGTAATGTCAGAAACAATCACTGGCCATTTGAGCAACCTGATTGAGAGAGACAAGGCACAAGGACAGAAACGCTCCCTGCCACTGCTTTTAGAGATCCTCATTTATGTGGCTGGTGTTCTGTTTCTTTTCTTTTTCCCTCCCCTCCTCTTCCTGTGTTCCATGAGCTAAATCTTTTATCAGTGACTCAGAGCAAAAGAATGGTTTTAAAGCTAAACTTAGAAGTTTTTTTGGCTTATGCAGTGTACTGTAGGTGCTGAGCTTCAAGTGTGTGAGCCTCTAGGTATGACTCAGACACCAAAAGCATGGACACAGGAAGCGGTGAAGTATTATGTAGGAGAAGATTCATCATTTTTGTGACTTTGTTTAAAGAAAGCCCAGATGTGGGAGTAGGTGTCTACTGAATCAGTCATTTTCTAAGCCGCAGATGACCAGAAAATTAATTAAAAAGAATAGAAAACAACAGAGAGATTAGAGAAGTAAACCTGCAGAACTTAATGTTTAAATAATGTAACCCAGATTAGTTTGGCCTTAAAATGATCTGCATTAACAGTAATGTATTTGTGAATGTTTAACCCTCAGGATTTAAATTCAGAAGATGGTTTATTCAGTGGTTATGGAGACTAGGAGACAGGATTGCTCCAGTTTGCTTCTGCTGCAGTGTGTCAGGAGAGATAAGTCCCTAAGCAGAGCTCCAGTATGGAACAGAATTTTGCCACTGACTGCAGCAGTGCCAGGATTTTCTGTTCTCCCCATGTCACATTATCCCCACACATATATGTACACAGTGTCTGCTGTACCTCGGAGGTGGCTGCTGGGCAACGTGTTTAGGGAAGACTAGGAGATGTTAGTGAAAGCCTTGATGGAACAGCACATTTCTATTGAAGCATCACGTGTTTGTTTATCTTTATTCAGCAGACAGTGAGAAATTCTGGATTGTCTTCTCTGAGACGAGAATGAAGGAGGGGGATAGCTGTACTGACATGTGGGTCCCCAGAGCTGCATTAGCACAGTCCTGTGCCCCTCAGCGGCATGGATGATGGTGAGAGCCACTCTGTGCTGATGCAGCACTGCTGCAGTGTTCTCATGTGAGAACTAATTACAGCCATTATTGTGCAGATCTCTGCACCTCCCTTCTGTGATCTTCTCTGTCTAAAGCCAGACATGCTCACAGGATGTTAACCTAGAGATAATTCTGCTAGCAACAGGTGACAAGAAAAATAAAATACTCAAAAATCTGTAGACTTGCAGAAGAGCACTGGGGTCAAGGTATTTTCTAACAGCTCAGTACTAACTCCTTTAATACATTATAAACTTTGCTGTCTGCCTGGCCTAGTTACAGTCCACATCCTTACCGTAATCCGTTTCAGAAGCTGTTTCCAATTTGATTGAGGGATTGCCCGGCAGAAGCCTTGTCTTAGCACACAGGGACAGCTGTGTTGACAGTCTCTACTGCCTCAGGGCGTTACAGATGAGACCTGTACATGCTTCAGTGCCTTAGCAGTGAACTGAAACAACCTTTGTCTGTTTGGGATGATGAGGAAGTGACCATGTTCAGAAATTTGGCAGTCATTTTGTGAGAGCCTTTAAAGGATTTGTAAACTGCCTGTTTTACTGTCGCAGTTCAGCAGGCAGCATGAGAAAAGGAAGATCTGGTATTGGAGAAATTAGTACAAAAAATGGAGATGATTGGAAGTTAACTTGGAAAAATATCTGTTGAAGAGCCTACCCCCTAATTGCCAATGCTGTCTTAAGCTTTTACTGCTGAATCTATTTTCTGGAATGTTTCCTTTTCTTTCATTGTGTTGTGGGACAGAGGTAAAAGTGCAGCTCTTCCTACTCGAGGAATCTTAGGAGTTGGTGCTAACAATGGGAGGTAACAGACAGAAATGGGGTTTGTAAGCTGCTAGCGCACCATTTAAAATGCAGTTTGCATAGCCATAGCAGTGACGAAATCCCTGCTGAATACCAGCCAAGAGAGTACATCGGTGTGTTTTATTCATGCAGCAGGGCAGTGCAGTTAACCGAAGCCTGTGTCGGTTCTGTTTATTTCAATTTAGAAAACATCTGCACTGAGCATTCAGTGTAATCATTGTAAACACAAGGAATAACATTGAGGACTGACAGCCGTGCATATAGATTCAAATATTCTGCAAAACATTCTGTCATACTGTTTCTCCTAAGAGAACAAGTCAGACCTCAGCAGATTATGCTCTTAAAGTTCTTCCTGAAAATGCCCTTCCTCCAGCTCTCTTACGATTGCATCAAGGGACCATTTGTAGGGTCTCTGGTGGTCTCCACAGCTGCATTATTGTTCAGAAAGAGAGAAAGACAGGCTTTTTAAGATAAAAAGGTATAAACACAGTGGGTAAAACCTGCACTTGACATTGTAACTAACTGTGTTGATAGAGATCTGGGAGTGCTGACACTGTGTCACTAGGTGTGTATAGCCTGACTGCTTCTTGTGAACCATAGGGAGTGTGCAGGTAATAAATACAGACCCATGGTCCATAGTGCATAGTAAATGACAATAAGTTACTTCGTTGTTACACACTGAGGATTGTTTGAACACTCAGGCAGACCAAAGGTTGTCAACATGAGACACACGTGGTTGAGAAAGTCCATACAGTGAAGGAACCTACATGAATTAACTCCACTGCTTGTTGCAATTGTTTCCTTCTGCTTTGGATGATTTGGTCACTCTGATGTGGTCAGCCTAGGTCAACCACAATGTTACCAAGACAACTAAGTAAACGAGTTGCTGCCCTTGAGTATCGCCTGCTACAACTCAAGAGTGTTGCCAGCATTTGTATAAGGTGGCATGAAGCAGCTTAGTTCCTGCTCCAGCTTTGTCTGCATGTTGGAAAGGTGATGTGATGGAAAGGAACCTCAGTTCCTTGTACTAACAAGCTCAAGTGCTGTTCAGGTCTCCTCATCAGCAACAGCCAAGGTGAATGAGCTACTCAAAACAGGGCTGGATGGGACCACACAGATTCCGCAGAGCACAGTTCATGCTTTGGCATATTCTCTCTAGCATGCCAGAAGAAAGCATTAGGAAGGGACTACAGGCACTACTTACTTTTTTAATCAGTTTCAGGAAGATGTTAGGGCTGGGGTAAGTAGGTAAATAAGGATGGTGGGCTTTGTGTGAAAGAAATCAGTGACACCATCCACCCCATAGCCGTGTCCCATCGAAAGATCGCTCTTTGACAGTCCCAGTTCCTGCGTGCTAAGGGTTCCCTCATTGTATGCTGACAGACTGGAAGGGGTGGGTGGAGAGCCCTGGCTATCGTGAAAAAAGAAAGGGGAAAAAAAAGTCTAATCATATAAATCCCTGCAGTTCATTTCCTTTTAGAAGATCTGTGCTCTGTAATTATACTGCCAGAGAAGCCTTTCTTCTCTTGAGTTCACCTGAAAGCTAAATGGTTTTATTCCCACTGGCCTTAGTTCAGTCAGTATCATGAAATTACAGTTTTTCAGTTCCAATGTAATTTGGATTAGAAATTGGTGGGTGTGGTGCTTCAGATTAGAGCGAACTGGTAAGAAAAATAAATTCCGTGAAGGGGCACTGGAAGGGGCTGCCCAGGGAGGTTGTGGAGTCTCCTTCTCTGGAGATGTTTAAAAGCTGCCTGGACACGTTCCTGTGCAGCTGGATCTAGGGCATCCTGCTCTGGCAGGGAGATTGGACTGGGTGATTTTTTGAGGTCCCTTCCAGTCTCTAACAGTCTGTAATTCTGTGTGATTCTGTGACTGTTGCTAGGTTGAGAGTATCTTTAATATAACCTCAAAATGGGAATTCTATTTAAAAGAACCCAGCCCACCAACAGAGAGTGACAACAATCCAGAATTCCCAAAATCCACAGCTAGGAACAGAGCAAGATACTCTGTCGGGAGGTGAGCAATGCTCTCAAACTGTTAGAAAAATACAGGTATTTTCATTATAATGAGTATAGCAGTATGAAGGATACTCCACATGATATGCCGGAGTGGTGGGAGGGGACTTGGTAACTTGCTCATGGAATTTCCTTGTTGCTTTTGGTGGAGATGCTGAAGCCAACCAAATTAGCTTAAAGATAATTTGTTGTGTAGGAAACATAGTTGTTCTAATGATCTAGCTTTTTAAAAATGAGAAAACACTGTAATGAAGTGGATAGGCAGTGTATGTTCTCTTTTGTCAAGACTCATCTTCTTCCCAAGACGTATACTAGGTTTTTGGAACATGGATGTTGTTTCATTATCCATAATCTCAGTTTATTGTTTGAGAGGTCAGGAACAAGGGAAATTAATGCTTTGCTGGACATTTTTGAACATCTCTGGCCTCCCGTTACTTCTTCAATCAGTTTGGGTTAAAAGGAAAACAAAAATCTACTGCCACACAGGAAACTTAAATACTTTTTTAGAAACTGAAGTTGGATTTGGAACAAATATTTTGCTATCTTATCCTTTAGAACCAACTGAAGCATTAAATGAAAACAGTTTGATTACAGTTCCACATCAAGTCATTCCCCCTCTTCTAACAAGTCACATATTAACTACGTTGTACATACAGGGAGTTCAGTTTCTCATTTCAGCATTGCAGACTACTACAATTTTATTTAAACAACTGAATTCATTATGGTGAAACAACGATGAATTCATTCATTCATCACCTTCCCTGCATGCAGATACAGTCTGCATTCCTTACATGTGTCATGACTGTGAACTTAACAACTCTTTTCTGAGTTGTGTGCCGTTTTCTTTGCTGTAATAGTTAATATTTAACTGAATTTGGTTAAGTGTATAAATGTGCAATCTGGTTTCAAACGCAGGATGTTTTCCTGTAAATCAATTTTTAAATCTTTGGAGCACAGGAGAGTCTGGCAAACAGCGCTAGAGAGAAGGAAAATGTGTGCCTGTTCCGGGGTACAGAATGATGAGATTAAAGGGACAATTCACAATTAAATTTTCATACATTATTCATTAAGTCCATTCTACTTCATGTCAGTACCTAGCATCAGCCAGACTTAAACCCTTCTGTTTGGAAGGAAGGGTCACATCTGTAATAAATTATGGTCTCTCTTATTTAAACAGTAGTCTTGTTATAAATATTTTCTTCCCGTATTTCTGTTTCACAAGCCAAGTACTCAGCATTTCTCCTATTCTTGTAAGTAGCCACACAATGGGCTGCCAAAGCTGGTTTTATCATTTGACTTGGAAAGGACATGGTCTAATATCACAAAATAAAACACTGGCTGACAGAGGTTTGCTATGTGGTGAGGAGAAGTAAAGGGTTTGGAGAATTTTTGCTAAAAGGCTCAAATGGGAGCTCAGCATGAAGAGCTCACACGTGAAGATCGGAGAACTCAGCCATGGAGTGTTGTAGGGGCCAGAGAACTGTTCCTTGCAGTGATTCTAGTTTTGCAAAAATGAGACTGAACCACTGATTTCACTCAGACTTCTTCAGTGCTTAGATTTTTAGCCAGGACTAACAAATTCCCTTTCAGTGTTTTTAATGAATCATTTACATTTGAGTGTGGGTACAGCTGTGGATGAAGCTGCCACAGGGAGCTAGTTCTGATGTCAAGGTAAATCTGCTTTTCAGTCCTGTATCTGCAGGGCCCATTCTTGTTAGAGTGAACTTGTTATCACAGTAACAAAATCCACACAAACTCTTACTGGGGATATCCAGGTTGTACTGGAGGAGACAGCACTTTAGGGCAAGAGTTTATGTAGGCTGCTCATAAGTAACAGGCACATAAGGAAGAGTGGCCAAGAATGTTGACAGAAACCAGTCATCCAGGGCTGTGTTACACCAGTGCAGTCCAGAGCACAGCGGGGTGATGCAGAGGTCAACACTTCGACCATCAACAGCTTTTGGGGTACTTTTAAACAGCTCCTATGATGTTGGTGTAGTGGTGGTGAATAGTTTGCACGTGTTCACAATCCAGGTACCCAGGAGTATCTGAGTATATAGAGCAACTGTAAGAGGTCTGTTGAAAAATGGATTGTTATTTGCCCCAGGCAATAAACTGTATTCCTGAAGTGATTGTGGGCGATGCAGCGCTGGACTGTGGCCATGGAGCTCACATGCTCTATTCCAGGCTCTCCCCCTGACTCAGCTCTGTTGCCTTGGGCTCTCTAGGGAGAGTTACCTGAGCTCTTAATTGTCTCATTATAAAACGAGGAGGTTATTACTTGCTTACTTCCCCATACCATCCTCACAGGGGGGTTAGTTAATGAACATCTGTTAATGTGTGGAAATAACTGCTGTAAAAATGCTGAGGTCGCAGCAGTCCTGCTCAAACAGTGATGGCATTGCTGCAGGTTGGTAATCTGCAGCTTTTTCTTACAGGATTGTGCTGTAGGATTAAATAACCATTTTAGCAAGGCACCTGTAGAACAAAGCTTCCCCGTCTCCATGGGGCTCTCTGTGCCTCAGGTACTTGTAAGCTCTCTAGAGCCCAGGAGTAGGATGCTGTATCAACACCATTTTGGGCCACTGGAGGAGTTTTGTGCTACCCCCATGTAACCAGGTACATGTGGTTCACAGCAAGCAGCTCCTGATAAGGATATTATGTTCCCAGCTCCTGTTCATTACCCTCACTCATCTGCCACTCATTAAGAAAAAAAAATATACTGTTTCCTTCTTTAAAGTTTATTAATTTCCTTACCCCTCCCTCTTTGAAATCCTTAATCCCACTTGGTTTCCTGCACCACTCATGCTGCGCATAACAGTGTTTCTCCTGTGCAGTGGCAGCTGCCAGTGTGTGAAGCCTCTGCTTGCAAGAGTTAATCGCTTCCAGCCCTTGGCAACCTTAGCCTGGTCCTAGAAATCCACTGGGGTGCTGGTGGCTGCCAGGAGCCTCCCTCTCACCCATCATGTGAGCAGTGTTGGGCGGGCGGGTGAGTGGGACGCTCACCAGTGGGCCAAAGTTCAGCGGCTGCATCAGGGCCCGCCACAGTGCCGGGGTTACTGTCGATCACCCCAGCTGTTGCTATAGCAAATCCATTGCGTAATGCTTGCACTGAACCAGAATGGGTAGGAGAGGAAGGCTAAACGATAAAAGGTCGTAGTTCATAGCGTTTGTAGTCTTTTACTTCATTGTAGCCCTAAGTTCCAGACAGTTCCTGGCTGCTGTGGGAGCCGATGTGGGTTCTCACCAGCTGCAGAGTGAGCAGAGCCTGGCCTAGAGCTCACTCATGTAATCATGTAATTGGGGCATTCACATGAGTGTGGCTGGCAAGACAGTGCCTGCAAGAGGATTGTTTGCATGAGTAGAAGCTTTGCATGCCAGTAAAATTTGTGGGATCAAGGTCACATTTAAGAAGGGTGTTTAACTTCTTGATACAAAGTGCTGTATAAAAGGAAGTGATTTGCTGGTAGGAATCAAATTTACATCAGGCTGGAGAGCTCAGAGCATCAGAACCTCAGGTTAGAAAGAGTGGTTACACCATGAGTTCACGAAGTAATGCTCCTGTATCATTGCATAGATCAAATGAATTGCAGGAGATGGTTGTTGGGACACTGAGGAGTCAGGAAACCTCTTTTTGGATGGAACTACTAGAGGGAAGCTGGAATGTTGTGACATTGGAAGCTGCATTTGGAATCGGGCCATAATCCTCTCTCTTCTCAAATTGCATCTGCATTTACATAAGTTTTGGCATGAGAAAGAAACATCCATGAAGTGACTATTCTGTCCGTTCTCTTCCTAGACGATTGATGAAAAATGGCAAAGGGATTGATTTGGCTACAAGCTTTCTCCTGAGGTTCCTCACTGTGGTTTGTTTGTTGTATGGAATAGACCAAGGTCTGTCTCTTTGCTAGGAGCCATTATGCTTTTGACTTTCCTCCTTTCTGAGGGCCTGGCCCATGCCATTAATCCAGTCGTAAAGTTCTTTATGATTTCTGGGCCAGAATTAGAGCGGCAGTTTTTACCTATAAAATACAGTGTATTTATCATTTCAAGAGCAAACAGATTTCATATTAAGGTTGTGATGAAGTGGCATTAGGTTTATTTGGCGTAAACAAGTTGGAGTATTTCAGTCATTCACCTCTGAAGGATTTTGCTGGCTGCTGTGAGAGACTTTCTGTTCCTTCCCCCCTTTCCACTGAGGAGTGCTGGGCATGTCAGGCTGCATGTCAGGAACTTCATGTGCCAGTACTGCAATAAAATCCCATCTGAGAAGAACACACTGCATTCCCCTTCCACCTGTCCACTTACTGCTCTCTGCCTGGAGAGTCAGACCTCCTGCCCACCAGTTTGAGACTGGAAGTCTGTCCTTTTGAGCCACTGATGCCAGGACTTGTTAGTTGGACATGGCTTCTTGGTGCCTGGGTTAATGTACCCTGTCCCAAGCTCTGCTCTGCTTCACTGTTCTGTTTTTCAAAGTGTTTTACAAACAAAAGAAATGAGTACGGGAGGGTGGAAGTCCTGTGGTCTACTCCTCAGAGCCCTGGGTTTGCTGGTGATTTGTATTTCAGTTTTAAAACACAAGTTTTGATTGCGGGATTTCTGGGCTTTTTGTTCTCACTCAGGACAACTCGGACTGCCAGGCCCCGGATGAATTCCTCAGCACTACGGCAAAGCCAATAATAACAGCAAGGAAGTGAGCACTGCTCTGTGCTATTTTGGGAGCTGCCCAGTCATTTCATATAGACCGAATGATGCACATTCCATATGGTACAGACAGTGCTCTTGGGGGAATGTGGAGTGTGTGGTTCCCCTATCACTGTCAGCAATACCAGAGTGGCCGGAGACATCCTCTAGCCAGAGGAGCTAGGTGTTCCTAGAGGCAAATCCACCTTTTTTTTGGTTGCAGGTCAGTTTATCCCTCCTCTGGGAGCTGGACAAGGGCAGCTTGTTCTGTGAACATGGAGCAGAATTCCCAAAGGCCACCAAGTGCCATAGTCCATGTGCCCTATTGAAGCTTCACACTCAGCATTTCCATCAAACACCTTCTTGGCCTTTGCAAAGTGTTGAAGTATTGCTGCGTATGTATCCACCTTTGCCCAGCAGTCGTGCTCTAAGATCCCAGACAGTTGCGTGTTTGAGGTTTCCAGATGAGATTGCCAGATGTTGCTAGTAGATATGTTATTTGTCAGCCATTTGGGCCAAATACCAGAAATTCCCTTTGCCAGCAGATACTCAAAGGAAAAGGTTGGTGAACTCTTGTTTTCCTGCACTGGGTAGGGACTTTGATGGCTTTCTCTCCCCCTCATACTTCTCTCAAGACATGAGAGGAATTGAGTTCATTTCACACTGCACTATTGTCTGCTGCCCAAACCACATGTCCCCTGGGCCAGAGGAGGAACTGCTGACTCACAATTCAGCATGGCAGCCCCAACTCTCCTGAGACTGCTAAGTTTGACCTCTGACTGATGTTTTCGGTGAACTTTCTTAATGGCCCCCAACAGATCCCACAGAAGTCCAGCTTCCATAAAATGATAGGGAGGCTTCTTGCCCAGCACTTGGCAAGTCACTACTGGCAGTCTCTAGTGCTGGAAACTGCTGCTTGTGCTAGAAACAGGCAAAATGATGGCTGGCTGAAAACATGTTGCTGATGTGGCATCTGTGGGCTCACTCAGTCGATGGGCACATGGATATTCTGTTCATATCATGGCAAAATGGACACAAATGTGAATGAAAACTGGGAGTGAAAGGCAGCATAAAATACAGGTCTCAGCATGAGGTGAAAGGTAAGAGGGGCAATGGCTTTCCTGTTTAAACAGCTCTCCCTGTGAACTTGAACTTGGTTGTTTTGAGGGATCCAGGTCTGCTCCATGGTACTGTGTGGTTCTGGCAAACAACCCATTAGACTTCTGCTTAAATTGGAGCTGGGGCTTCTCAGCATCGGTTGGAATGAATGAAATAAAGGCCGCTCCTTCCTCTAGCAGCTGCATTTCACAGCTCTGCATGACACCAAGATAGTCAGTGCTCATTTCTTGTGTGATTGATCAATTTGTGAAGGTAACTATACAAATTCTGGCGTGTTCTTCACACTGGTTCCCCAGCACGTTGCAGCAGCTCACTGATAGCATGTCACACATGGAATGCAGTCCCCAGGGTGTGCTTCTCCTCTTGGAGGTCATGTGTTTGTAGCCCAGTGTTGGGTAGTCACAGATGTGATCTGCTGTGTGAGACCAAGGATTAGAGAAGGAGGTGTAGACATATGCTGGAAATATGGATCTCTAACAGCATGACCCTACTAGAGATCGTGGTCCTTAGCTGCAGTATTGCATGGTGACACCTTGCCACTACGTGATCAGAGCAAGGTACCCAGCAGGCGACACACCCAACCCCCTGTCATGTGGTTTGGCAGACAGGGTCTCCATTGTTAGGATAACATTTGGCCCAGATGTCTCAGCTTTCTTATGTACTCTGGAGAGACTGGGGAATTTTAAACTTTAACTGTTGCTGTGTTTCTGCTAAAAAGATGATGTTCCTAGGAGCATTCCTGGTGTTGGCAGCTGAAGCCAAAATGGTTTGTGATGACATTTGATTTGGGAGTCATTCACTGTTTGCTACAAACATTCAGTGTCTGGCATCAGCCCCTAAGGAAGTGGTAACTGCTTGAGAAGAGATTATCCTAGTAGCAGTTTGTCTGCACCATACAGGCAGAACTGTTCACTGCATTCTGTGCTGATCTTTATCTATCTGGGGCCTAACTTTCAAGTCAGGACTAATACGTTGAGTTGGATTCAGTAGTCCATGGGAAGACAATGCAGGGAGTAAAGGAAAGTTCTGTGGGGTTCCTGGTGCCCAGGATCGCCAAGGCAAGTGTTGTCGATTTTGATCAAGATCAGATTTAACACTTTCCTGTGCAGGATCTCAAATTTCTTTGCTTAGGTGTGAAGAGAATTACTTCTATTCTGCAGGCATGAAGAGTGAAAGATAGGCAGCTATCAGTTCAGAATTAGTTCAGCTGAATTTAGTTCCCTGTCTTACAGAACAGGGCCTGATGCCTTCTCCAAACCATTTTGTAAAAGTTACTTTTTAAAATTAGCTTTGGCCACAGCAGTCTCTGTGCATTTGTGTTCTTGAAAGGTACCATCAATTGTTTTGTTTAAAGATGTTGAATATGAACTTGTTCCTACAGAGCTTTGTGCTGTAATTTATCAACAAGGCACTGAGGCACAGACGTCAGATGAATACCAGATTTCAAATTATGATAAGCAATTGTGTCATCTCTGTGAATAGACATTAAACTGCTGAGAAATCATTGATAATTCATTAACAGAAAGAAATGAGTGCAGGGACATTTGGATAGGTCTTTGCAAACAACCAGTCTGACTTTCTCTAATAATTCCTTAAAATTTAAACCCAGAGGATGCTCATTTCTCAAACAGAAACACATGGTCATGCTGAAGTTTATTCCCTGGAGATCTAATCACGATTTACCTCTGGGGAGCTACAGTGGGTTGTGGAACGTGGTGTGTCAGAGGTGCATGGTGGTTTTACACAACTCGGTGGAGACGCTTGCACAGCTCACCTGGACTTGAAGCAAGCTGTGTGGAGTGTTGTCTGTCTTTGTGTCCCTTCCCTATACATGTGACTGCTGCCTGCTGTGGCCACATTAGTGGTGTCAGCACTTACGTGGCATCTAAACCTACCTTTGAAATGTGAATGTAGTGGGTCCAAGCTTGTACATTGCAAAAGTTTAAGGATGGGAGAAAAGGACCATTTCCATTCTCCTGCTTCTCTTTTGTGAAATACTTGAAGTGTGGGGTTTTTTTAGTATTCCAGTCATTGACATTTTCACCACTTTCTTTACTCTCTGCCTACACCAAAAGCCAAGATTCTAGTTTTGGTCTTAAAATACTAATTACAGATTCATTTGTGTTTCTTTACTATGAGGAGGGAGAGGAAGCTGCTGATGTAAAAATGTCATCTTGAGCTTCTCTGTCAGATGGCTTTTCATTTGGCAGTCAGCGCTCTGGTTTAGTCTGCTTCTCTATGAACTGTAGATTTGTCACACTCCGATAAGCACACGGCACCTGCTTGCTCTCTAACGTGATGTTGTAAGATGCTGATGGTTGCTCTAAGTGGGCTTTTTTCAATGGAATGGGAGACGCACATGCAGCCGAGCCGCAGTGTTTCCCTCCTTTCTGTCATCACTTTTTATCAGAAGAGATATTTATAAATAGCTATTAATGTAAGGATTTAGAGTCTCTGCTTCAAGATCTCAGGTTAGCCTCTTGGAACTTATCTTAGTGTAATCTCAAACATGAGCATTCTCTGCTCCACTTTTGAGAGCATGCAGTAATTTGTTTACCAGTGTTTGCAGTGACTGTGATGTAAAGGTCGCTGATCGCCCATAGCCATCACATGGCTTTCTCTCTGATTGTGCGCTTACTACATGTTGTTGTGTGGGATCTTTTGCTTTTTTGATCCCGTTTCAATTGCCCAGATGTTCATTTCATACAGTTAACTTCAGACACAGGGCATCCTTTGTTCCAATAAACATGGTGTGGCCATTGTTCTCAGTTGGGAACCCAGCGCACAGCAGTTCACCTGTTTCCTATGTAACCCACCATCAATCTACTGACCTTTGTGCTGATTTCATGTAAAATCATTCTTTGGGGAGAGAGGGGATACAGAGGAGAAATTATGAAAAAAAATGTTTCCTGGTTCCTAGCCCTGGATTGAGGAAGGTCGTGAAATGGGAAAGCTCTTTCATCTTGACCCTTTTGGTGTGTAGTGGAATGGAAAATCACATTAGCACCTTGGAAGTTTTGCTCTGGTGCCTCAGAATGTATTAACAGAGACCTAAAGGTCTTCTAGAAAGAACCCTATTGCCACCTATAAAGGCTTCGTGCCAGCAGAGAGAGTGCTAGGAAGTCCCTATGAGGGTAACCGTCATGTCAGGAGAGGCACCTGCTTCATAACTCAGCAGCCCCGTGGTTGCCCAGTTCAACAGGTTTCAGATGGGACAGATCTCAAGGTTATTCTAACTGCAAGTGTCCCATCCAGGACAGCCCATTTGCTGTTTTTTAAGCCACGTGGACATCACAGAGACTCACTGTTTAGTTTAACTTAACCTTTAGAGCAGTCATGAGAGCGCAGTTCATGAGTGGAATAAATTCCATGGGAGGCTTTAAAAGAAGATTGTGCGTATAAATGCCCCGGCTGTCACTAAAAGATCTGTGGAAGATGAGCAGTGGAAAATTGGCCCAGGATTGAGTAGTATATCATGTAAAAGGGGTGTAACTTGGCAACACAGATCTGTGAAGCTTTTTTAATCTCTTATCTGGGCCAGAAGAGATCTTCCAAATGACAGGAATCGATCTATCTTGAGCCCAAATGTTCCTAGAAAGACAACCCTACAAAATTGTCCAGGCTGCTGGCAGGGGTGGCATTACATGCACAGTGTTTTAATGGCCAGGGCTGAGGCATAAGATCAGCTACATTCCACAGCAGGCAAGAGGAGGAGGCCTGGAAAGACACTGGCATCAGGCAATGGCCTTTAACACTGCTTTCCTTCACCCAGATATAAAACTGCTGCATAATATCTGCATGAGGCTGAATTTTGGTTTACCGTGCCACTGGGATTTTCTGTGGCCCCCTTGTAGCATTCTGATGCCTGGCCATGATACCCAGACCATCCACCGTCCTGTGCAAACCTTGGGAAGGGGAACTGATGCTGCTGCTGTCTGCTCTGTCTGCTCAGCTTGGCAGGGGTGAAAGCAAGGAGGTGGGAAGGGGCCTGTCCAGTTCTCACTGCCGGTAGCAGATGGATAGGAAGGGACAGGCTTCTGTTTTCAGAACACGATGTTGCCCATCACTGGTCCTGCTTAAGTCAGTAAGCAAAGACAGACACTGCAGCATCTGCAGCACCATGATTGTCCATTTCCCTCTCTTAAGGCTGTAGATCCTTTGGCATAGCAGTAAATTCCTTGTACACAGCACAGCATGGATTTCACTGGGAATGGCTGGGAAAACATTTCAGGAACCTTATCCATTATCTTTTTACTTACTTTTTTCTAAATCTCCCCATTTTTCCTGGTCAATAAGGGCTGCAGCCAAGCAGCCACCTGCATTCACTATCAGGCATGTGGGATGCCCCTAAACATCAGCTGCAGACCCTAATAGTTCGGTGGAAATGAAGCCATGTGGCTGAAGCCCCGTCCCCTTCTGACCAGTACTCTCCAATAGAATGATCTGGGAGGCCTCCAGTGCAGGATTTGTTTCTTGATCGGCCCCAGTGACTGACAGCAGCAACAAGGAGCTCTCTGGGGCAGAAGACAGGGAGGGAGGTGGGGAACGGTGTCTCCTGGGATGAGCTCCAGTCTGCTGCTGGGAATGTGCTAATTTTCACTCCTTTATAGTCCTTTATCTCAGCCCTTCGACCTTGAGCTCTGAGGCATTATCAGCCTTAGCCAGAAAGGCAGTGAGGAGTTAACCATTTAAGTACCGAATGTTTCTGAGTCCTCTAGGTACAAGCCCGATGAATGCAACTGGTTTCAGTAGTGCAGCAAGTCCGTGGTCTTTTCAGGTTTGGTAAGGACCGATTTATGATACTAGGAGGAGCATTTTGTACTGAATAGATGATTTTGTGGTCTACAGCAGTTTTCAAGGTTTGTCTTCCCCTACAGAATTCGTAGGGCATGAGAGGCCCTGTCTAGGTGAACTTGGCTTTCTTAGTCACCTTTTCATCCTTACGTGGACCCAGCTACTGCTGTCCAGAGCAGTGGCAAAAAGTTACTGCTCTCCTGCTTTCCCTGGGGTCCCTACTATCATGGAAACACATAAATACTTAAATTCTCGGCTTCACAAAGTATTCTACAAACTCTTATATCCTATCCCCTCAATAGAGGTCATTTCCCGGAGCAATGTGGATTGAGGTACTGACAGCTTTGCTGCTAACTGCTCTGTGTGACTCGGCACGTTATTTAACCTCTGTGTCACTCGTTGTCTTTGCAGTGTGAGCTAAGACACTTCAATGGGCTGTTGTGGCTATTAATGAGTTATGAATGCATGTATGTATGTGTGTGTCTTGTTTGATAGGATCAGCTTCTATGTCTTTGCTGACAAATATTATGTAAGAAAAATTAGTCCTTTTCCTTACTGGGAGTGACTGGACTCTCCATGAGCAGCAGTAAGTGGATAAAAACAAAATGTTTAGGCAGAGTATTCCTGCTTAATCAGTTCAGTGATCATGGAGTTAATTTGCTCATGCCTTCAGATTGTTTTGTTTCCAGGGATTCTAAACCAGTTGCCTCCAGCTGTTCATTTCCATTGAACTAGGGTGATCTTTATCTGTCTAAACTAGTTAAAACCTGCTCCACTACCCGGCAGTCTTTTTGGAGACAGCCCAATAAAGCTGAGTGCAGTGGCTGTGACACCAAAGCCTCCTGGACATCATAAATTCCAACCTCTAGTTTGTTTTTTCTGACTGCTCACTGGTGGAGCAGCCCTCCTGCTTTAATGGGACTATTTACTCCCTCCAGAGCCCTATGTAACCTCTGCCCAAAAAGGGGAATGGTGTTTGCACTGTAAGTGGCCAGTGAGGAAGCCCTTTTAGACAAATTAGCACTTCACTATCATCAGATGAAGCCTTGACATAAGCTCAAAGGTACCATTTGAACACCTCAAGCACGGATAGTGCTTACTCTGCTCAGTGTGCTTGCTGGGGATGTTCTACTTGAAGCCTGTTCTTAAAACATGCTCACGTAAAGCTTACTCTGACATGATATGTCTTGTAATACCTTTGGGGTCAACAGGGCCACTTCCTCCTCAAACATAAAATGTGGATGTTTTTGTCTTGAACAGATGAGGTGGAGGTTGGTTAAGCTGATCAAACAGCCACCAGATGTACCAAAGAATCTTTCCGATGATGACATTTAAATGTCTTGCATGCGTCAGGCAAAGCTGCTGTCTGTAGGACAGGGAATTGCAAACAGCACCAGAAATGTCTTGTTGGTAACACTGCTACAGGGGACCATGGCTGGAGCATGAGCACCAGTACTGAAGCACCTCCCCTTGTTGCTAGGGTTTTCAACACCGTATGATTTTGGCCTGAACACGGGTATGTAACATGGTGGGGAAAACGCCAACGGGCAGTTTGTGCTTCAGGCTCTTCTTTCTGCTACTACTGCTGCTAACAGCAGTGGGAAAATCTGTGGCCAAAAGACCTCTCATGAAGACCCAGGCTGTGCTTTACTTTGGAATGTGCCAAGGAGACGTTTTCCTGTTGTGCTGCAGATGTTATCATCCTGCTGTCTGGGGAGGCAATGAGTGTTGGGAGGCAGCACCTCTGCTCTCTGCAGCAAACAGCTGGATCTGAACAGCTGGATCCATTCAGATCCAAACCCATGTGTCCCTGTGAGAAGCTGTGCAGTCACTTCTCTGCTAAACCGCACCTCCCAGCAATTACCAGACTATCAGAAGAGGGAAAAGGTCTGAGAAAGAGACCAGTTAATCATGTCATGGTTGGTCTTTAGCAGCTGTGCGTTATCCTGTTGTTACTAATAACCTTTGTAACTTGGAGAGCAATGTTTTCTTGGCATCGTTCAAAGGTAATGACTGGGGGGTCACATTCAGCTCTCAGTTGTGTAAATACGAAATGATTCTCCTGGCTGTCTGGTGTTATTTTGCAATTGGCTTGTGGTCCCTGCCCTTAGGAACCTGCAATCTGAAAAACCCAGTTGGTGTGCAAAGTATAAACAGATGAAAACCTCCTGTCAGATCCTTGCAGTATAATTATGACCGTCTTGTCCTCTCATTGAGGTTAAAGGGTTATTCCTGGATAAATGAGAGCAGGTGTTTGCTAGTTACTTTTCATATGGAATTTACCAGTAGATTATGACTTGAAAGTCCTTCAGAAAATGTTTTTTTAAAGGGGGTTTTAAATAAAGACAAGGAAATTTGGTTGGGATGAATGGAGAACAAGGTTCATTGAACAAAATAGATGTTGCTTAATGTAAAGCAGAAAGAGGGTCTGCTTGTTGTGAGAACTGGAGAATTTGGTAGATCTATGATGGAACTGTCCTTTCTCTTTCAACCCCCCCATCACAAGCTTGTAAGACTGTTAAGTAAGGTTCAGTGCTTTTACAGGGTAAATACATTTATCTCAATTTCATTCTCTGATAAGAGGATCTTTGTTTTCTAGCAGGGTCTTTATTAAAGTTCTCAGCAGTGAAGTGACTAATTTCACTTCTCATTTACAGGGATCTTCCAGATAATCCTGCTGTTGAATGGGACAGGCAGCTCCTTGCCTCCTTTGTGCTACAGCATATAGAAGCCAACAACATCAACCTGGTAATGAGACATTTTCTACCGCATAGACATTTCCACATTACTTTTCAGCTAGTGTTCCAGGCTTCTTCTTCCCCTCTCAAAACTTCCTTTGAAGTCTTTAAATGGAAGATTTAGCTTCTGGAGTCTGTGAAATAGCCTAGGTCAGGGAGAGAGCATTCTCACACAGTTTGAAATATGTGCTTTACAACATTTACCCATTTCTCTAGCTAGATCTTATGAAGCCACTTTTGGGTTGTAGAGTCACCAGCCTTAATGGAAGAAAAAGCTTCAAATCGCTTAAAGACTGCAAGCACTGTTGGAACCAGAGATTCACAGTAGCAGATCTTAATGTTCATTCATTATAGAAGACCCTCTGAATAAGCCCTGCTCTATTTCAAGTCTAAAATGATACCCTAAAGCAATTGTGCATTTTGTGGTTTAGGACTTTTTGTGGGTATTTATTTGTGCAGTCCTGTGTCTCAACAAGCACTGTACGGTCATTCTGAGTCTTTCAAAGTGCCACAAGTTCAAAACAAATAGAACTGCCACACTGAAAAATATGGAAAAGGATGAGGGTGGAGTTCAGATGAGTCTTTTCACTCTGGAGATTTGTTTTCATCCCAGTGAGCAATGAACAGTGGAGGAATTTTGCTTTACTAACTCCTCACATGTTTTCTACGGTTTAAGCCTCCATTCTGCCCCCGTTGCTAGGTTTCATTGATGAAGAGAGCCCATCTGGGATTTAGGCTTAGATGTGAAGTACATTGGCAGGCATGTGTCAGAGAGCTAGATTGGAAGGGTTAGAGGTCGGGATTGAAGAATATTAAACTGGGGAGATTTCCTAGTACTGGTTTGGGTTGAGGTTTCTTTCCCACAGAACAGGAATAAGGGCCAGAGCGCATAAGAGGGTGTGTTCTGTTCTTTTCTGTTGAACCTTGCTGTGATCAGTCATGTCACTGTCACACACTGATTAGCAGCAAAATCACAAAACTCCTAAAGCCTTTGAGCAGTTCACAAAATAAGAAACCACATCTCCTGTAGCGTGAAAGCCCCACAAGCACAAAACCCAGCATCATGCATCCAACTTTGTATTGATCTTGAGGCTAAATTTCCATGAAATGAGTTGCTACGCGCAGAGACAGATGGCACTTTTCCTGGACTCCTTTTGTGCCTTTTGGCCCCAGGAATAGGTAGGTTTTAATCTAATCTGAAAGCTCCTGATACAAGAGGGTTTGTGTTGCGTGTTTGTGACTCTTACGGGCACTAGGACAAGTGCACCAGAATCTCAGAAATTCTGAAAACACTAGAACTCCTCTAGATGGTTAGAAAGGAGCAAATCTTTGCCTCAGAGAAAATTAAACTCGAGCTGCTGGTGCTGGGGAAGGCAGGAATCTGCCACTAACAGCATGAGCTCAAGTGAAGTTTGGGATTTTCAAAGCAAGAGAGATTGCCAGTCACTTGTGCTCTCCCTGCTGTGCTGGGGGATCAGGTGGAGCTGTGGTAACACAAACCATTGCAGCAGGACCCCACTGCATTCCTTCAGTGCTTCCATGAGCAGCAGGAAGGACAAACTACTGGGGCAGAACACATTGGCAGCACCAAAGGTGATGGAAGCAGCTTCTCAGGGCTGGTGATAATGAACTGCTCTGTAAATTTAGATTATTTTAAGTGTCCCAAGTCATGACACAGGTTACAGATGTCCATTTAGGAGCAGAACTCGTTTGGCAGCAGCAGCAAACCAAGGACTGTTGTCAAACATTTTCTAATTGCGTTATCTGCACTTTGAAGTTGCAGAGCTTGTTATCTGCTGGCCACTGTTGGAACATCTCTTCTGCCCTAGCTGAGTGGTTGTGCTTTTGATTTGAAGGGTAAACTGAGTCTGTTTTTCAGTAATGTTGGAATTGATGCAATTGGCTTAACACGTTAAAAGAGCTTTAGTAAAATGTGAGCTCACAGGGTTTCAAACATAACAAACTCATCAGAGTCAGGGTGATTGGAAGATGTTTTGTTTTCGTTTTCACTATCCCAGTGGGAAAACTTTCCCCAGTTCTCCCCTAATCATCGCATGGACAATGGTATCTTTTATTTACAAAGCATATCTGTCATCTGGCAGTGGAGAGCTCACAGGCTGCAATTCCAAGATGTCTGAAAGGAAGGATTGCAAGGCAAGAGTTACACCGTGGTATGTGCAGTTTGGTTCCCTTGCAGAGTTACTCATTTCCTCAACTGCCCTGGCCATCCATGAGTAACTCAATCTTTTTCAGAGCTACAGGGACATATTTCATCCAAGCTGTACGCTGAATAGTGCAGACACAGAAATTAACGGCTGGTGTACTCAAAGCCAAAACTAATTTACAGACCTGGGAAATGATTTCCTGCCTGCTGGATTTATATGCAAAGGCCAGTGGTGCTGGGAGAGGCAGCCAAGGTTGCTCTGTCTCAATCCAGATTAGAAAATATTCAATGTGCAAAAAAATTTCAGTTGCCATTATTGTGTGATCCCCAGACAGGCTCTAGGATACGAAATCCTACCCTTCAGGGTCTCAGGTTTGGTGATAGCAGAGCTTGGATTAGGTGACTTTCAGACTGTTTGGGGCAGATACAATGCCAAGACCAGCAATACCGTGGTTTTATAAGATGCTTTCCACCGTGGACTGATGGAAACATAATCTCTTTAACTGTTTGTGGAAGACCCCCATTGTCTTGGGGGAGCGCCAGATCAGCATAGAAAGCCAAACCCTTTTACAAGTGTCATTAGAGTTAGAGTTTATATTCAAGAGGGTGAGTTCAGCTTTCATGTTTCAGGTCTCAGTCTGTACACCTAAAATTCGGTAGCATTAGAATGTGTGATGTTTATAGAGGGCTCTAAATGCTTTTGCAAAACACCAGATGTGAAGTGTGCGGACTTTGCTACAGGAGGCAACAGAGCTGTGTCAGACTTGGGCATCCCTTTTTGGGCGTCCCTCCTTTCCATCACAGGTTCCTCAGGTGTATTTGGGGGTACAGGCATGGGAGTCCCCAGGATATTTAATTTGAAGAGCTGGTCAGTGTATGACTTCCCCACTTGCAGTGCAAACCCAGTGGACAGTAGGATTGTCTGTTATTATACTTTTTAGTTTCTGTTTTAGTAGCACAGGAGAAATCTATAAACACACCAGAAAATCGAAGGAGGATTGAGTGTCACTGGCTCCTGCAGGTGTGAAGCCCATGACTTGATGCTTAAAGGAGAGCCTTGAGGAATGGTGTTGCTTGCTATAGTGTTATATGGGAGGCCCTTCTTAAAAAGGAAAGAGACCTTTCTACTCCAGCAGTCCACTTCAGCAGATGTATACTCTCTTTGAAGCATTGGATGACTCCAGAAGGAGTGAGGGAGACACACAGCTTTGAGAGCATTTTTTCCTCCAGTGCACATGGTGTGTAGGGGGAGCAGGGACTTCAGACCTCTCCGGAGTTTTCTCTTCTGCTAGTAATTGAGTAATTTCCTCTGTGCTCTCCGTCCTCCGGAAGGGATTTCTGGACCTGTTTGTCTTGGCTGTTGCTCTGGTTTCTACTAGTGAAAGCTCTGTTTCCTGAATACCAAGGTCACCCAGAAGAACACCCTACAACACCAATGGCAGTGGCTCCCATTACAGAACAGGTGTGGGTAGGGAACTCCCCATTGCCCTGAAGATTTCATTGAGCAATAATTTCCACATCAAGTACGTTTCCTATCCCAGTCTTTTGCTCCCACAAGTGGCTAAGCCTGTTTTAAACCCAGATTCAAGATGTTCAGGTTTTCTCATCCTGCCCTGACAGTTTGCTTGATTTCCTCATCAGCCTGGTTCATTCCATGTGTTACAAGCGAAAGCACCAGCAGCTGAACCATGCAGAAGAAGCCAAGGCTCCTGTGTGGAAGAATCTTCTGCATGTGAGGAAGAAGTTCAGATTTGTTATCAATGAAATGAATCCCTGAAACCAGAGGAACAGATTTATTTGTGATTCCTGCCTGCTTGAAGTCTACAGAGATGCAATACAATCTGTGCCCTGTTTAGAAGCAGGATAGGTGGGACATTGCTGCTGTGTCAAAGCCAGCCTGAGCTTGAGGGATCTCTGTAGGTGAAGAGTTGATATTTCATAGGTGGTCTCTTTGCAGGTAGAGTGAATGGCACCGTGGCCAGGCCAGCATGCAGACTCCTTAGCAACTGTACTTCCAGATTTGTATCTTTGAACAGACAGGCACTTCAGTCCTAACAGTAAATTAGACAGCGTCAATTGAAAATTAACTCCACGCAATCTCTTTAGCTAGCTCAGATGTTACGTAAGCCCAGCTGCACTAGGAACGGCAGCTCCTATTTCAAAACAGATGTGGAGAAGAAAAGCCTTCAAAGGTGTTTCTGAATAGATAATTTCCTTGTCAGGAATATTTCCTAACCCAGCCTCGTGCTCCCACGGTTGGCTTGAGCCAGTTTTCTCAAAACAACGAGCAGCTTATTCAGGCTCTCTTATCTCTGTCTTCTGATTTGTTCTTGTGTACCCTCCAGAGAAGGGAAAATGTGTGTTTTGGCTTGCCTGGGGTTTTTCGTTTGGTTTCCTAAGGAAACCAGACTAATGCAACTGTATTTGTGTGTGTGTGCACAGGCGTATTTCAACAGACTTTAGAGCCCATTGGCTAATTTCAACAACATTTGACAGCAGGGTAGTCGTCTTGAAATTGTTATGCTTGTACAGGTTACGTGAAAGTAAATGACCAGGCAGAAGAGAGGACCCCTCTCTCTTTCCCTGTGGAGTACGAAGTTGTAGTGCAATGCAGCCCTCACAGACTCACACAATTATTCTCCTGCACAGGAATTCATTTTGCCTGCAGCGAGTGGTGTACATTGTCATCTTAGGAAAGTGCCACTCCAGGTAGGAGTGACTTCAGAGCCTGTTTTTCCTTATCTGTAAAACCCAGGGTGCTGTGCTCATTCCCCAAGCTCTACAGAATGTAATCATGACTTTCCCAGATGAGCTGCTCCAAAAGCTTATATCCCTAGGGAGGGCTTAGCACCACGCCTGACCGTGCAGGTCCCTCAGAGCCTCGTAGGAGGTAATGCTGGGGCACAGCAAAAGCAGCCAAACGGATAGTTTTGCTCCTTACAAAATAAAGGTTGAGCAGAAAAAGCCTCTGCCAGCAGCAAACGACCCCTCTGCTTGGGGGTCATTACAGGCACTGGGCAAAGTGGGAAGGCCAGCTGTGGGCTGGTTCTGGGCGGATGAGTTCGTAAGTGGGCTTGCCTGGAGTTTGTGGTTTCTGAAGTATTTCTTATCACTGTCTCTGTATTTCCTCTCCCTCTTTACACAATATCCCCTGTGTTTGAGAGGGCCGCTCCTGTTGGAGGGTGGAGTTGCAAGTTGCAGGACGGGCAGGGCAGGTTTTGATCTTCCCTGATCTTTAACCCAGTACCTTAGGGCCCTGCATGTAAAACAGATTTTGGGAAGGGAGCTATGGTGAGTAAGCAAGGCAGCAGCATTTCCTTCCCTGAAAAGAGAACAAGCTGGCAAGGAAGTAGACATTGAAGTGTGAGGAGGTTGTCATTTCTCCTGGTCACAGAGAAAGGAGCTGCAGAGAGCTCTGCAGCCTGGCTTCCCCTGAGCAAAAACCTTCCTTCAGGCTGTCCGGGGCCTGTCCCTGTCACATCTGGAAGGCCTGCCAGCACACATACCCTGTGCCTGCTCCACATTTACCCTTCCAGCTTGTCTTCTGGGTTGGAAGCAGGAGCCTTTTAAGTGCCCGTTTCACAGTCCTATGCAAGGTGAGCCCACAGGGTGGATGCTTCACCCCTGACAGAGAGCCAAGGGTATTTGCTGTTTTGGACAGTGACTTGTTTAGCGCTGTGTTCACTTACTGCTTCTGCGTATGAAGTTCCCATTTCTTCCTGCAGAGAACCAGTAAGCAGTATGATGTTCTCATTCAGCTAAAAGCATGACTTGGTTGTACAAAAACTACAGCAAACTGAATCTTTGGAAAGGCTTGTTCTCGCATCAGGTTGTTATTCCCCTGTGTTATCTTGTGATGAAGCTTCGTTATGATAAGGACAGTAGTGTGTGATGGTGTGGCTCTTGTTAAAGCAACATGTCCTGACTCACATACAACAAACTACAGTGTCATCCTACTACATTCTCAGATTCAGGAGAGAGTGATTCACAGAGCTGGACCTCCTGTGCCAGGAACAGGTTTGCAAGGCATCACTCTGAAAGTAACCTTTTGGCCCGCTAACAGGTAACGAGTGCGTCCTACCGGGGGACCATTTGTCATCTTTGCGATGTTCAAGCTCTTGGACTGTGTTGTCCTCTAGCTCCAGAGTCTTATTTGTTGTGTTTCTGTAGCAGGAGTGAGCACACATGGTCTCACTGTGCAACACAAAGCCAACTCTTCAGCTGCAACAGCCTGGGTCAGTGCTGTGTTGGATGTCAAAGCTGGTTACTGCACAGTCTCCTTCTTAAAATGCTGATTGTTCTGTGGTTTTGTTGCAGGTGGTAACCTTTGATGCGGGAGGAGTGAGTGGCCATGCCAACCACATTGCTCTTTACACGGCTCTGAGGTACAGTGCACACTTTGAGTTCCTCACCATAGTGTTACGGAGAGAACACTAACAGAAAACTAACAGCTAGAGCTAAAGGCAGTCTTAACTTCACTGACATAACCAAGGCCCAGGCTGTGGGACACAGTATTGCTTGGAGAGACTCTCAGAGCTCTGTAAGTGACCTGTAGCATCTTTTACCATCCCATCTGCTGGGGCTTTGCCAGTCTCCCTTTCACCTGGTCCATTTTGCTCTTCCTATTCTTGATCCCACTGAAATGCACCAGAGGTCACTTTGCACTTCAGGTTTGAGAAGAATGTGAGAATAGCAAATGCCTGGACTGGCAGCAGTTGTATTTTGGGAAGTTCTGTGCCATTGTTCCAGAGGATGTTGCCATCCTGTGCAGGCACTTGGATTCACCACTCTGACTCAAGGGTGTTGCTTTCACTAGAGCCACAAATCCCAAGCCATTTAGTTCCTTCACCACTTTATTCTGAGAACCTCCATGTCTGTGCTGTGAGGTAGAAGGTTACCTGACAAAAATCACCCAAATTTTGCTGCCAAGAAAGCCACTGCACTTCATTTCAACCCTCTGCTCATTCTGACCTCATTGTGTCCTAGAGGGATCTCCAGAGCTGCCCCTGCCTTTCCCAGGCATGAGAAGCACTCTGTGCAACTATATCTTATATGTTTACCACCCATTTGTTTTCTGAATCATCTGTGCAACTTAATAACTCTGGTTCTCCTTGCTAACAGCATCACAGTGATGTGCCTTTCTCACTTGCCTGGAGAAAGCTGCAGAGCCACAGAACTCCTGCTGTGACCTACTGAGCTCCTCTGGGAAGATGCTGAAAGTCTTTGATGCTATCTGATGGCTGGAATTCAGTGTTAGAGGGGATCATGGCTTTTCCCAGCAACTTCTGAAATAGCCTAAGAGAAGGAAAGGGGGTGGAGTTAAAGCAAACTGTTTGTTTGGGCTGAGCAGGGAGATGCTTTCCAGCAGTCTTATTTGAGGAGCAGTGAAGAACAGAGGTTGATGACCGATACTCGCACCATTGGCACAGAGGGACTAGAGAGCTTCCAGCTGCCAGGACCTCTGTTTGCTCGGTCAGCTGCTGTGTAACCTGTAAATGGGAATGGAGGGCAGAGTATTAGTGTTCCTCTCCATCCTGAAGAGACACAGGGCAAAGAAGCAGGTAGTGAGCCTTGTACGAAAAAGCGAGGAAGAAATCCTGGTTTTGATCACAGCTCGAAGTTGTGGCTCTGCAGAAATCACTTTCTCACCTTCATACTTTAGGTTTTCTGTGTGCACAGCGGGAGTGTTAACCCTCTTCTAGTCTCAGAGCATGTTTCTAGGAATTATTCATTATCTGCAAACCCCTTGAACTGAGATGCGTTGTCCTGTGTTGATGAGATACATGCTGATAGGGATACCCGAGTGTGAGCAGCTCCCATTAACAAAGCGCTTGCTTGTGTCTTGTCTCTCTCCCAATCCTGAATCAGCAGAAATAAGCAGCATGGCCCTGTCATCTGCATGTGGCAGGAGTAATGGTGTGGCCACTGAAAGGTTAAGTTTATTTTTAGTGGCTTGCTTGCCCTCATTATTTTTCAGTTTGTGTCATGGAGGAAGTAGAGCGTGACTGGATCACCCCGATTTTCAGTGCCCTGATGAGTTCTCACACACTGGCTAGTCCAGGCAGCGCTGGGAGCATATGCTGAGGCTTCTCACGTAGCTCCCTGCCAGCGGGGCTTTGCAGAGCAGCAATTGCTGCCCTTGGGGCCCAGCACTGCATGGGAAGAAAAAGGCAAACGAACTCTCCCCTCCAGGTATTGTGTGCAATGTATTTATTAACCATCTTTAAACAAAGTCTGCAGGATTCTGCCTCCACTCTGGCTCTTAAGTGGAAAGGATGAAGCAGACGGCTGCTGTGGTGATCCTCAGCTTTTTTGGATGCTCCCAGACTGGGGGAAATAACTTCTGCCCACTACCTGCGAGATTATTGTCTGCAGGAGCAGGGGTAGAACAGGCTTGCGACCCATCCCGCAACTCCGTGCTTCAGGAGATGTCAATTGTTGAACAGCTTCAGGGAACAAAACAGTTCAGGAAATAGTCAGAGCTGAGCAGATGCTCAGTATTATCTGCTAAGGGCATAAATATTCTTTCTGGTGTCTGGAACAGAGGTTATGTTCAAAGGAGCAGGAGCCAGAACTATTCAGAAAATGGTGTTCTTCCTCTTGCAGCAACCTTCCTCCTGTCAGCTTTTGCGGAGTTCAGCTGCTGCCGTGCATCTAGGCTTCAGATCTGGGAGGAACTGTGAAATGCCAAGGTTTGAGGGTGGATTTGTTCTTCTGCAAGGGAAAAATAAGAAAAAACAGGATGGGAGAGGAACACAAATTGCTGCTTGATTTCAGTCTCCTCTGGGAGTAGTTCAGTTCTGGCTTCCAGATGGAAAACAAACCAAACCAACCCAAACCCAAGGAAATCCCACTGTAGCCACTAGAAGCAACACTCTGTAGCTCTGCTTCTTTCTCTGTCACCTTGATTTGACAACATCATTCAATTTTATTCCTGTGGCCAAGAGAGAGGCTGGATCCTTCATGTGTGGCCACAAGAAGATCAGGTCTTGAGCAATGTTAAGGATGCTTTTCTTGTGTTTGGCCAATCACTAGACACTGCAGTAATAAGCCTGGTGAATACTACGCGACAGGAATATTTGAGAACCATTCTTTGCACTCTGAAATGACAGTGTTTGCACTGAGATCACAGGGAATTTCAAGGAGGTTTAGTTTTGCATGAGTCATTGTGCATTTTGATTTTAAACAAGTCCTCCTGCCCAGTAGCCTGGCAGATGGGGGGCTGCTGGGTTTGTTGTTTGCTTGCTTAGAGTGGAGAGGAACAGTCTTTGTGAGGGCGAGGAAGGACTGTACCACTTCTTTCCTTCAGTGAGCTATCAAATCCATTTCATCCCACCTAGAACAGAAAAGAATAGTCCTTGTCTGCTTGGGGCAGAGCAAACTGAGTGGAAAATAGGAGCCGCTATATTTAACCACTGTGCATTATGTTGTTATAGCAACTGCATCCATAAAACTTATATCAATGATGCCATATAAAAAGCTACATCAAAGAATCATTAGCTGAGCCTATTCCCATCAATTCCATCTGGATAAGCACCTCGCAGTCCTGCAGGATGTTTCTTAATATTCGCCGGTTCATCGACAGGTTGTAAAAGAGACAGTGCAGAATAATGTTTGGGAGCTCGGAGCTTTATTACTCTCAAGGTGATTATGATGCAGCTTGAGTGCCACCAATGCCTGTTTTGTACCTGCGTGTCATTGTGACTAGTGCATACCCCATTCTTGAGTGCCACGGGATACAGTGTTGTGCAGAAAGCTCCCTGAAAGAGAAGGATTGATGAAATACCAATTTCAAATAAGTTACTGAAACAGTGAGCAGTGCATTGTCCTGCCCAATCTCACAGAGTCTGCCGGTACAGTTCTTACACCAGCTGCCTTACATCCCAACAAAGTACCATTCTGCTTGTATTGAACCTCCAAGACCAGGCCTATAAGGACGTAGTGAGCAGGGAGGAAGCTGGTTTGGGGTGATTCAGAACCTGCTGGTTTTGAAGCAGGGTACTGCTCTGCATTTCCCTTGCATTTTCCTAGAAAATCCTGGGTTTTCCAATCCTGTTCTTTTCCTGTGTCACTGATGTGCATGTTTGTTCAGTTCTAGGGTCCCTGCAGAGTGCTGATTACAGATCCCAGTATCTTAACGTTTCGGCCTGTCCTTTCAGGTCCTGCTCACTTCTGGTGTTTGTTTTACTGACTTACATATCCTTGGAGTAACTTGTGAGTGCTGGCTGTGGTTACAGCCAGACTGCCACCAAAAGGTCAAGACAGAACTGTCTTCTTCTGTTTACCTGTTGAGACTCTTCCTTACCCTCAGAGGACTCTGCCTCATGCCTGGCACGTATCCCATAGATGGGTATTTTGTCCTAGATTTTACCTCATTCCTTCACCCCTGCTCCCTTCCCCCTTCATTTGACTGAGGTCATTTACCCCAGTGCTTTTCCATGATACCCTTGAGAGCCATTGGGATGAAGTTGAGCACAGGGAGGCAGCAGCACCACACAGATTCCCCGGCAAAGAAGATTTTCCTCCCAAAGGAAGCCTCAAGAAATGGCCTGCTCAGTCACTAGGCTGCTAGAGTGGAGTGGTGACACGGCACATTCTTCTCCCAGTCAGTGCAGGAACCGAAGCAGAGTCACACAGCAGCTCTGTCAACTGGAAGATCTCTGAATCGACAGCTTTTTTTCTGACTGGCAGAAGAACCTATTGCCATTGCGATAGGTGTGAGTACAGAGCGCCTCAACACTGCTTTACAAGCCATGTGTTGCTACAGAGTGTAGTTCAGGGTGCATGGAAACAGAGCCAGAAAGTTGAGTTAGGGAGGGAGGAGATGTTCCAGATGGCAAACATTCAACATCTGGCAAGTATATCCTTCTGAAGTCTCTGATTCCTGGGAGACTGGCTATTCTTCCTCCTTCACATCTGTTTCAGCAGAGTAGTGGGGCAGATTAGAAGTTAGGATCATAAGCGGAGCCCCAATGCATCTTTAGGACATCCATTCTTTGCCACGCTCTTCCAAAGTGTGTTTTCCCAGTGCTCTGCAGCAGCCAGCTCAGGCAGTTCACTGATGTGTTTTGTCTTTGGCACAGGACACCGTTTTGGAGAGTGAAGTCATCGATTTCACTGAACAGTTTTTCATCAAACAGAACATCACCAAAGCTGTCAGCCGCCCACCAGGGTGTCAGTCCTGCTCCTGAAACCCTCGAGGTGTTCTGTGTTCCCTAAGACCAGAGTTCCAGCTGTGTCTTGACTTGTTCCTTCTTGCCATCAATAGGGAGGTTTCAGTGGTCAATACATCTCAGGAACTAGCCCACACTGATAGCAGTACTTTCAAAGCAGCTGGTCCTTAAAGAAGGAACTGGCACCGAGTCCTAGCAGGGCAGAAACGGTGGGTGCCTTCCCAGCCTTCTGAAGTTCTTCGTTGCAGAGGGTCCTCCTTCCCTTCAGTTGTGGATCTGAACCTGCCACAGGAGCTGTGAGAGCTGTAATCAGCTGGCCTCTGGCGCTTGCTGGGTGGGAAGAAGTCACCTTAGATCATTTTATGTTTGAAAGGAATTTATAAAAAGACTCTCTGGAAGAAAACACATGGAAAAAGCTCCTGAAAAAGATCCTGTTTGTGTTTCATTTTCTGAGATTTTATGCCAAACTCTTTTCATTTCACCCAAACCGCAGCAAGTCCAATCTATAAAACAACATTCCCAAAATGGCAACAACAGAGAGCTGCAACCTCTCCCCTACTTGGAAGAGTCCCATGGAGACAGCTCCAGCAGTTTGGAGATGGGAGCGAGAAGATTGATTTTGGGAGAGAATTGCCTGGTTTTATGAACGTGTGCAGGAGGTAGAGTTTTGTGTTTCATCCTCTCTCCCTGTAGCCACAGGTCATTGCCATCTCTTGCCTGAGAAATACAAAGAGCAGGGCTGCAAAGGCGCTGCAGTGTTACAGCTGGGTGGAGCCCATTCCCATAGCTCTGTGCTGAGCCTTGCTGAGTACTGAAGTGTTTGGCCGAGGACAAAAAGGATGAGGAAAGAATTGGTTTCTTCATGCCTGTTCTTTCACATCAGTGTCAGGTCTGTCTGGCAGCAGCCTTGAGGACCTTTCAGTTTCCAAAATACAGTTTGCCTGCCTGAACCTTTACACAAACACAAACAGCTTAATTTGCTGCTGAAGCAAACTTCCCATCCCAGCTGAAGATGCTCTCTGCTCCTGCTCACATGTTTCCATATGAGCTGGATCTCTTCTTGCTTCTGGTTCTAGAGCCCAGGAGTGCTTATTATTTCTTCAGTCTCGGAGCAGCCCCTCGCATCCTTTGTTTGCTGGCAGTGCTTCGAAGGTTCCTCCATGGCAGAGCAGAACAGACCCAGGACTTTGAATAGCTGGCCAGATTTCGCAACCACTTACTGCTCTATCTCTTCAAGCTGGTTTTAAGAAGTTCCCACCCTGCTAGCTGTACCAAGTGCTGAATCACTTCTTTGGGTGGCCAGATTGTAGCTGGGGGCAAAGAAACCTCCTGGCAGAAGAGCAGAGCAGACATTAATGGAGGTACTTAAACCTTTCTTCCCTACCACCACCCTCCAAAAATTGCTGGTAATGTTTACGAGGCAATGTTTGACAGTCTTTGTCAGAACAGTATGGCTTGAGTGGTGGGGTAGGAGGTGGTCGGATCAGTACTCCAAGGCCATTGTTTAGCAGAAAGTGATGCTGCTCGCAGATCTTTTGACTGCAGAAGAGGAGACCATTGAGAGGAGAATCTATTTAGGACACGTTTTCTGATTGCTGTTTGAGTTCTGCCATGACCTGCATTTCTGCCTTGACTTTGGCTTTGAATTGCTCTGGTTATTCATTACTTTGTGCTTCCTATTTTGTCTATGCCTGTGTAGCTAATCCTTTTCCTTGAACTTAACCAACAGCCAGAGATAATCCTAGTTTGCAAGTGACTGGAGAAACAAAACAGTTTACATATAACGTATGATTTATCCTGGTTGACTTACACATGAACTATCCCGTTGTCCTTCTTTAAATACATCACTATGAGATGATAACAATCTCTTTAAATATTACACAGGGTTAAATAACTTTTTTTTTATTTCCTCTCTCCTTTTGGCAAATGTTCCATTGTTTGGATTATTTTGTTTTTCCTGTGGAGGTGCAGGACAGCTCTGAGTGCCATCTGCTGGAGACCTGCCTCCTCATCCATCCATCCATCCATCCATCCATCCCTGCCAGGGGCCTACGCAAATGGGGATGTGAGCAGGAGTGCTCTGAAGCTGTGAATAAGGCTAGAGCAGGAAAAACGAGAGAATTCAAAAAGGAATTGAAGTTAATTCCCTCTGACGCTTTCATTTGTTAACACTTCCTGAAGGAAGTACCATCACTGCTCACATCTCCTGCGCTCATGCCCTTACTCTGTTTCCCAGGGAAGCATTTTTGCTAGACACTTTCCAGGACAAAGTCATGACAGGATCAGTGTCCTAGTGAGCAAAAACCTGTGGCGGCCTCTTGCAGTTTCCGTTAGTGCAGCAGAAGAAGCCCGAGACCAAGCCGGATATATGGAGTTTATTTGTGCTGTGTCCCAGCAGCCTGGATGATGAAAGTAGTGGCAGAATTGTGTGGGGAGTGAGGTTCACCACTGCCTGAAGTGTTCATCAGAGCCAGCTCTGGAACATTCTGGTCAGATTAGTCTTTGAAAATGTGTGTGTGTGTGTGTATTAAGAGAAAAGGGCTGGTGTGGTGTGCAGAGTTTATACCTGTGTAAAGCATGGTTTCAATCATTTCCCTACGTGTTTACCTCCATGTGTCTCTTCATTCACAGGTACCTACGTTCAGAGCGGAAGTTACCCGAAGGTATGTCACACTGCGCACCCCTGACCCTGCAGGCGTTAGGCAATCTGTGCATGACTGTTCTATCCAGAGTTTCATCTGCCCTAACTCACTCGTATTTGCAATGCAAACAAAACCCACAGCTGAACTCTTTGCCCTTTTATCTATCTCCCCACAGAGTTCCACTAGCTCAGGCTTCTCTACAGTCACTTCTCTGTCCTTCAGAGTTGCTCTGTCTCAGTGATTCAGTGTCTGGCTTGTGCCTCTTGCTGTCCTGTGTGAGTATCAGGGCTCATTGCATGTCCCTCAGCTCAGTCCCAGAGTTTTTAACCGCATCTTACTTGTTTTTGTTGTGCCAAGGGCCTCGGAGACCTTTACCAGCTCAACCAAAAATGGCTGCGTGTGCCTAGCTAAGCTTCCATCATCATGTGCTCAGTATGGAAAAGGTGTCTGAAATCTGCAGGGGCGAAAGCAAGGAAGTGTCTCTGAGAAATGCTGTGTACAAGTAAGGGAAAGAAAAATGCAGAGTACAGAAGCAGGTTGCTCCTTACCCCCTTTCCTAGCTGCTCTCCCAGAGTAGATCTGAAGCCTTTATCTAGCAAACTGCCTGACTGGAGGACCAGTTGTGGAATGAGTCTTAAGCACAAAGCTGTCAGCTGTTTGGACAGAGAGTAGAAAAAGGCCCACCCAGTCAGCCTCCTGCTCCCTCAGCAGTCATCTGGACTGTGGTTCTTTAATGCTAATTCCCAAATCATTGTAGGATTTAACTGTGTCACAGCAAATCAGTTTTAATGCCCTGCTAGCAGCAAGTTTCAGGCCGAGATCTGATGGAGAGAGCATGAGCCAAGATGACAGAATGCCCTTTAACTGAGTTCTCCCAGCTATGAAAGAGGAGTATTAATGCCAGCTTCTTTGCTAGGACCTCTTCTTTGTTCAGCTTTGGGATGCAGCAGAGGGCTCTGTGTATACTGCAGAGAACAAGCAAGAAACTGCAGTGGTAGGTGTCACTGGTAGATGTCAGGCCTTGCCTAGACTTGCTGGATACACTGTGGTCCTGCGTATGGGCTGTGCAGCAAATTCCTTCAGGTTTGAAAGACCCATGTTTCAACAACGTTTCCATTCCTTTAGCAGCATCCAGAGCCTCCTGAAGCTATGTGAGAGCCTTGCTGCTCTGATTACATCACATCTGACATGACCTACAAACACCAAAGGAACGGGGGAGCTCCCATGCTGCTGCTTACGCTAAGCCTTTCCAAATATAGTTCCAGTCTCATTGAAATTCCCAGTATTTATAATTCGATCTGGCAGGCGTGCAGGGCTGTGCATCAGAGGGGCTTAATGAAACAAGAGTGATGCTGGGATTGAGGCTGTCTGCATAGAGCTGAAAAGCTTGTTCAGGCCATGGAAATGCGCCGCTGCTCCCCTGTCGGTTAGAGGGAACTATTTGTGGGTGAACGCGTGTAAGCCCATGTGATCAGGGAATCCACAGAAAATCTCTCTGCAAATGCAAAAGCCAGCTAAGCCTTGCATTGCCTCAGTGATATGCAAATGAGCACCCTAAATATCCTGCTTTGCTTTCTAATGCCTTTAGCCAGCATAAACACAACAGGCTTCTTCTAATCTGTAATCAAGGTCTCCAGCTGTGGCACAGGAGCACAGCCTTCAAGACAGCAGCTGGATGTGCACCCACCCCTGCTGCTGGCTCTGACTAGCACTTCCGAAAAACATCAGTGTCTGTGAGGAGCAGTGCAGCCTCCAGCACACATCGATCTGTTAACAGTCTCATTCTAGGCACACTTGCTGCACAAGTGATTTGGAAGTAGAGGGCCAAGCCAAACAGGCTGCAGGCTTCATGCACTTCTATTCTGGGTCTAATCCACTGGCTATATTGATCTTGCCCTTTCTGCCAGCCTGGAGGGGTTGTATTACACTGCTGATCCCATCCTGCCCAGGTCACAGTCACAACAGGCTCTCCAAAGCTTCACCTGCTAGTGTCACAGGAGTAGAGTCATCAATGGCAGCACTTCTCTTACCCTGCTTGGCAGGGAGCAGCCAGTTTCTCTGAACCCTTTTCTGTCTCTCCTGGGACTGTGTAATACTTCCCTGCTTCGTTTCATCTCACATTCCCATGTGGAGCAGCCTTTGCTGTCATCATATGGAGATCTTTGTCAGATCACTGCCACGGAAGACACTTAGAGTGCCCTTCCTTTTGTGAGGTTTGAATGCCATTGCTTTGCCTGATCTGACCCACAGAGGCCCAGGAGGTTATACTGAGCAGGACTGAAATCACTCAGTTCTTTGGAGCCCTTATGGCTGAGCTGTGGGGGACAAACAGGCATAATTACTGCATGGATTACTGTGTCTCGGAGAAAACCTCAGTAGGAAGAGGAGAGAGCATTTTATTAACAGAGCAATGCAGACTTTAGAGATCGGTGCTTGGGTGACCCCAAGCCAGGCTTCTCCTCCCATAATGGCAAGAAGAATTGAGTTGGCATTGCCAGGGTCCGTGAACAGCAGTGTAGCCCATCACTCCATGTTTGCTTTAACCCTGCCCTCTCCTATAACCACAGAAAAGCAAATGAGTGGCCAGTGGCAGTGCCGACTACAGAGGCAAGGGGTTCACATCTTTCTTTCCTTTGTGCTGTAGTGCAGGTCCATAACATTTACCCATCCCCAGCCTGGAGAGTAGTCTGTGCAGAGAACAGGAGGAAAAATAGTTGCCCTACTCATGGCTCATCATGAGTTTGCTTCAAACTGCTACTTGGAAAGAAGAAATATCTTCAGTGGGAGGAAAAAAACTGTTAGGCACCCAGTGTGTGACCAGACACTTGTCACCACCCAACACCCATTGCTATAATGAGCTGAAAACTGATGGTAATGAAGCAGCAACTGCTCTGTCACTTGTCCTGGCGGGCCATGAGCTGCAGCTCGGGTCAGGAAGTGGCACGGGCCATGCTGGTCACCCAGTGCTGCTCATCCAGTGCCTCACCCAGCTGCCTGCATTCCCACACGTTCAAGGGACTGCTGGCTGCTTGGCTGAGCCTTCTGTTCTTCCAGACGGCATCACCCAGCTGCTGCTCCGCAGGGTGGACATGGCAGGGGCTGGAGGGCCGAGGCTGCGGAAGGGCGGCAGCAGGGACACGGTACTGCTGAGGCAGGAGGTTTGGAAAGCAGAGGGCTGCCAGCCGCGATCCCAACCCTGACAGTCTGGGCGAGGGAAGCTCCGGCTCCCTCGGCAGCTGCCGGACACCGCCATCTCCCGGCAGGCCGAGCCATCCGCCGTGTCTTCGGGAGAGCTTGTCGCTTCCTGGCACAGTACAGCTCGTGTCAGCATTTGTCTGGGTGGAAGTGCCAGTGACTTCCCTTGAGGTCTCTAACCCTGCCCATTGCTGCCCACAGCGGGACAATGAAACTCCTTTGAATGCTCTGCCCATCCTGCTGGGGAGTCATTGCCCAGCATCAGCACAGTGAGAGACCTGGAAGGGGAGTGTGGGCCTGGAGCCTGCTGGGACACTGAAATAGAGTAAGCAGTTTGGCTTTTCAGAGTGGAAAACGCTATTGAAAAGTCAAGAAAAATGTTATATTCTTCTGTTGAAGGAGAGGGAAGAAAGAAAAGAACTGAAATGTCCTGCAGATGCTCTGGAGGGAGATCAGCAGGGCTGCCATGTCCTGCCACTGCAGGCTTCGGCTGCAATAAAAGTAAGACCTTTCTTTGCCGTGAAATGAGTTAGTGTCACTCAGAAGAGGCAGGGGACACAAAGCACTTGTGTGGGGATCACTCCATTCAGCCTGTTTGTTCCCTGCCTGTGCCATGTGGGCCAGACCACCTGCATGAACTGTGACTGTGGCCTCCTTGGGCAAACACAATGTCTGAAGTGTGGAACATAATCCCAGCATCTTCCAAGCCCTATGAAATCCCAGAGCAGCTCCCATGAGAGCTACAGGCTCTTAGAGGGACCATCAGGAGCTCCAAACTCATCCGTGAAGCCAGTTTAGCCATAGTGAAAACAAAAGCAATTGTCTTTTCAGTTCAAGGGGCTCTGTGAAGGAGAAAACCCAGTTGAATCTTTATACCTGTTACCGTCATCTGCTTCATCATGAACAACCGAGCCATGGATTCTGGAGGTCTGTTAAAGTACAACTGCCTATCTGAGTTAATATTTGATAGAGCAGGTCCTGAACCTTATAAATACTTCTGTAGCTAAGAATTGCAGGAAAAAGAGGAAATTTCATTTTTGTAGCTGAAGCAGAGGCTGCTGGTTTAAATTGCCATTACAGGATAGTGCCAGCATTCAGAGAGCCATCTGTGCTTTGTCCTTTGAGTCTAACTGTGTAGGAATAATTTAAACTATAAGCAAAAAAACCCATCCAAACCCTCTGGTCTTCAGTGCTAGCATTGCTTTCCACACACCACATACAGAACAGGAACCAGTGTAGTGAGGATGAGTAGGAGTTTCTCCCCTTTTGCACAGAAAGAATCCCCATGGTCAGTTCAGGGGAGTCTGAAAAGATGTGCTGAGCCTGGAGAGATGGGACCCCTCACAGGAATACAGTTCTTTTGAAATACTTCTCCTCTTTCTCTGTATAGGGTGCCGTGTGTTTGTGCTTGAGTCAGTAAATCTCCTCCGTAAGTACCTGTCGGTGCTGGATGTCCCCATTTCCTGCCTCCTGCCCGGAGATGCACTTTTCATACTCACAGAGGAAGAGACAGAACAAGCCAAGGTGAGATGCTTAATCTGTTTGCATAGCTCATTATCATTGTGAAGACTTTAGTCAGAAGCATCATTCACAGAGAACTCAGAAATCATCACGTACACGGGACTAAATGTGAGTGAGCAGCAGTCTTCAGTGCTTTATACAAATGAATGGGCAGGAGAGGTTGCTGCCTGTGCTGAGTGGACAGGGCTGAGCAGATCTAGAGCTCAGACATCCTCAGTGGTCACAGTGCACTGAGTTTGACACTATATCCAGGGTGAAGATTGTATTTCAAAGGAGACTGGATATTCTCAACATGTGGGTGGCCTGTCAGAGAATGGCATGACCACGTGCCAGGAACAGTGTCCTTGGATCACAGCTCTAACTGAACATGGAGACAGCTTGTGAACTTGTGTTCCAAAACTCTTTATGAGCTCCCTTCACTGATGGGTCTTTTTTGAACTATTGTGCTGCATGAATCACAGACTGTTAGGGACTGGAAAGGATCTTGAAAGGTCATCCAGTCTAATCCCCCTGCCAGAGCTGGATGCCCTTGTTCCAGTCACACAGGAACAGTCCAGGCGGGTTTTAAACGTCTCCAGAGAAGGAGACTCCACAACTTCCCTGGGCAGCCCCTTCCAGTGCTCTGTCACCCTCACTGGCAAGCAGTTTCTTCTCATTGTGGAACCTCCTCTATTCCAGCTGACAGCCAATATGCCCCTTGTCCTACCATTGGGTGCCACTGAGCAGAGCCTGGCTCCTTCCTCCTGACCCCTACCCTTTCCATACTGATCAACAGTCATGGGGTCACCCCTCAGTCTCCTTTTTTTACAGCTCAAGAGACCCAGCTTTTCCTCATCAGGGAGTCTCACATTTAGTCCACAGTTCCCCGTTACCAGAATCTGAGTAGCAGCCCTTCCATAGCATGAAAAGAATTCTTCAGCAGACAGTAAAATGAATCCACAAATTACAGAACTTTCCTGCTTTTGAGGCTGCTAAAAAGATGGTTCTGGATGAAAGCTGCTGTGATAAGGGTGGTGTCATTCTGTGCTGGGTTTTGGTTGTGAAATCTGACCTTTCTAAGCTGGTGTACTATAAATGGTTTACATTGTGGAGCGGAAACAGCAGGAGAAGTGTTCTCAGGTGCACACCCCAGGCTTCTGGGAACACCCAGGGGAGGCATCACAGAGGGAGGAGCAGTTATACGTGACCAGAAAACTGTCAGAGCACCAACCTGCAGCTGACAACCGCCTTTCTAGCAAGACCCCTCTGAGCCCTACGCAGCACATCAGAGCGGCAGACAGGCCTCTCCCTGCCTGCACTCTGCCTCCCGCTGCTTCTTCACTGCTCATTCAAACAGGCTGTCCTGTACATGGGCAGTAAACTTCACAGGAGGTCTAGGAAACTGGGTTTGAAAGGTTCTTTTTAATGCTTTCTCAACTGTTTTTCCTTTTAGAGGGCCATGCGGTGTCATCGCAGCCAGCTCCTCTGGTTTCGCCACCTCTATCTGCTTTTCTCACGTTATATGGTCATCAACTCACTCCGTATGCTGTAAAAGAGACATCACTCACAACGTGAGTAGTAAAATAATGTGGGGAAAAAAGGCTGTGCCAGGCCGAGGACCAAAATGAACGCATCTGTTACATGTTCGAGAGGACAGGATTCACTCTTTCAGACTACACAAACCAGGCTGTATGAACTCCTTTCTGAGCAGCCTCTTGCCCGATGATGAGCTGGGTTTAACAGCTTCTGTGGTTTTTCACTGTAGAAGCTTAAATAGAATAAGGAATGGGGATCAACCTAATTAGCAGTCAAATGCAGGAGTATTCTGCATTAGAGAAGATACAGCACAAACTATTTCTGCCCAAGAGCATTCAGCAGCGAGGACTGACTGGTTGGCAGCCATCTCATGGTGCTTCTGTAAAATCCTGCTCCCAGGAGGAACTCGTCAAGGATCACGCGATCTCTACAGATAACACAAGAACCACGAGACCAGTCTTGTTCAGTCAGAACTTTAAAAAGCCAAAGGTTATGAATAAATGACATGAAATATTACTCCACGTTTGTCTAATTGCATTGTTACTGGAACGTCTTTTACAGACGTTCTGTTGCAGAGTGTCGTTCAAGAAACAAGAGTATTTCTGCTTCAGAACATGAGGCTCAAGGTCAGCTCATAAGAGCCTCAACAGGAAGTGAGAGCAAGGTGCAAGGCACCAAAGCTGTAACATCTTCGATAGAATACACGCAGGCATACAAATAGCTAGAGATGTTTCAAAACCTGTTCCACTGACATGAAAGACAATGCAAGAGTTCAAGATCCTCTCTCTTTCTGTTGAAAGGTAAGCGAAGCAGCTTTAAGCCATTTCATGTCTTAGCCTATACTGAGATTGTACTGGCGATGCAGGTTTCCTTGGGGTCATGGTGGGGCAAAGTCAGTAACAGTCAACATTTCTGTGGACCTTTGCAGCGTGAGCTCATGGATCTGCACAGCTAGTCATGGCACAGCCAGGACATTCTCCCCCTCCTAAAGACTGACTTCCTAGTGAACTGAAGGACATGCCCATTGTGAGCATGTGACCACTGAACTCTGTTCCCTGACTGCAAGTCAGTGTCTGAGCATATGCCCACTCAGCCTTAAGACCATGAGGAAGGCCGGGCTTAAGCAAAACAGCACTTAATCACCTTATTAACTGCAGTGGCCTCTCTCCTGCACAGAGCTAAGCACCCGTGCAAATGCTTTATTGAACTTGAGCCTGCTAAGCTCTTTCAAATCCCCTTTAACTTCAGATCCATGGCCAATTCATTGAAGTCAATGGAGAAAACACAGCATAAGTTAGTTTTATGTTGTAAGCAAGAGATTCCCTTCTACAGGACATTTTTATAAGGTGGTCTTTAAACACAGGAAATACCAGTATAAGCAACTGTTAGGCTGGGTTTTTTTCTTACGTACTTTGCTCTTAAACTGCAGCACTGCTAAAGGGCAAAGTACCAAAACAGCAGCTCTGGGGTGGTTTATGGAACAGAGGTAGTTTGAAAATTGAAAGTCACATGTGAATGGACCAGGCAGCATAGAAAGATTTATTTAAGAAAGCAAGAACAAATAATAATGTAGGGATTTATTTTGTCAGCCCTCACCTAGAAAATCACAGACTGCAGTCCCATGGCAGTGCTCCGAGATGAGCTGCTCAGGGTGTGTCAGGGTTTTGACATGTCTCTGATGGTCTTGTGTTCCTTCACTGCCTTCTCCCATTCCTTGCCATTGATATCCTCTGTTGCAATGGTCTGCACGGTGCCATCATCCAGGCAGTGGGGAGCTATTCCTAAAGAAAGAGAGAGTACACAGAAACCTGCTTTTCACAGGTGAAGTGTGTGTGTGGGGATGCCTGAATTACTCTGTGGATGGGGCATCTCACGGAGTGGTGAATGGTTCAGTGCAGCTGTTGCTGTAAGGCTCAGGAACCTGTGATGGGCAGAAGCCCACATCACAGGCATTACTGGTTCTTATGGAGGAGATGCAGGTTCATGCTGCAGTTCCAGATGTTCAGCACTTTTGGAAGAAACTCTTAAGACACATGCTGCTCACTGCTGTCACATTAACATCCAGTGGAGCACCCAGGGTCTGCTCGACTGTTAACTTATTTATTCCTCCTACCTACCATAGCCATCAGGATTGGAACGAGGAGTGTAAAAGCTCTGTACTCCACAGGTCTTGCAGAACGTGTGCTGGGCACGATGTGTGTTGAAGGTGTATGTTGTCAAATTATCAGCACCCTAAGTGAATGAAAAGCAACCAAAGTTTTCCACATAAACAGATGCAGTAATTACTTCCTGTCAGCCTGTAGCTAAGATGCAAAATTTAAACCACCACCTTTGTGTCTTTATTTGAGATCAGAGACTCACAGAATCACAGAGTTATTGAGGCTGGAAAAGACCTGGCATCACCACAGCAGCCAGACCAGGGCACTAAGTGCCACAGCCAGCCTGTCCTTAAACACCTCCAGGGATGGGGACTCCACCACTGCCCTGGGCAGTCCATTCCAGTGTCTGATCACCCTTTCTGTGAGAAGGGGCTTTCTAACATCCAACCTAACCCTCCCTTGTCACAGAGATGCTAAGTTGTGCATTTGTGCTCCTTTTCAGAGCCCCTGTGCTCTCTGCATACAGGTGTCTGTAACAATCAAACCCAAGAACTACAAGAAACTCGTGTTTCTTACTCTTACCTTCAGCAGCTTGAAACGCGATGCTGGGACAATGAAATGTCTGTTCTGTTTCTTAGTGCAAATGCTGCAACTGTAAAAGAACGAGCAGATTCTCTAGAAGCAGCAGACAAATTGTAGTACAGCAGTCAGATCTTCACAACGGAAATTCCACCAGCAGCTGAACGGCTCCTGGTTGGAAGAGCTAAGCAGCAAAAGTGGACTGGTGGTATCAGTAGTGTTTGCCTAAGCACTGCCACAGAACAGACTGACCCTACACCCTGGTAAGGTTTTCCCCTACACCAAACTTTACGCGTGGTTTTTCCTTCCCATAGACAACCTTCAACAGACATCACAAGGACAAACCTAGCCCTGAGAAATCCAGTTAATCTTTTAGGCCAGACTTTGCGATTTTGCCAACATCCTCACTTGGCAGACAAGAAGGAACGGTTCAGACCTTGCCCATGAGCTAGAGGCAAACGAGCTGCAGACAGAGGGGTTTCACTGTTGTTGTCAAGGCTGTAGTTGAAAGCACTGTGTAGTTCACTTGAGAAGACCAAGTTTAGAAAGGCTTGATGTGCTTCGAGCACACTGCACTCAGAGGAAACACAAAGCAGATGTCTGAGCACCTTGTACTCACTCATGGGATCTCTCCTGACACTTTTGGTGTGAGCATGGCCGTGAGAACTGAAGTGCTGCCCAAAGAAGCAGCACCTGGAATCAGCAGCACTGATCCCCTACAGAAACAGCTCAGAGACGTTCTGCACTTGGTCGCCTTTTAGCTCTTAAGTTATTGGCTGGAAATGTGTCTGAGCATAAATTCATCACTGAGAACGGGGAACAAACCCAAACTCACTTGCAGTTAAAAACATGCAGATCTGCTGAAGCCCAGACCTCAAACCGGACAGCCCCGCAGTGACATCCTCCTGTGTGTTTGACCAAACCTCTGTATTCACTGGAGAGAGAAACAAGACATTTTGTGATCATAGGGTGTTTTGAGAGCCAAGAAGGCTCTATACTGCACCATTCAGTTCTGCTTTGAGCAGTTGTGGAACACCAGGAAATGTATCTGCTCAAACTGTGTTTTAATAAAACATGCCAGAGTGAGGTAGGGGATGGCCTCTGCCCTCTGCAATGACTGCTTTGCTGCTTTAATGGAAATGGCTGAAAGGAAAGAAGAGCAATGGTCCTTGTGGTACCAAACAGGCTCTCCCTTGTCACTGTCCTGGTTCAGACGCTGACCCAGGCCACCATAGGACATTGAAATACTCCCCACAACTGCTCCAGCACTATAAATAACCCTCCGTTTAAAAGCTGGGAAAAGTAGAGAGAAGTGGATTCTACATCATACTTGAAATGCATTTTAGTTTGTATTGTAATTGCGGAAGGAAATTCGTGACCAAGGAATCTGGGAGCTTGTGCGTCTCTCTCTCAGCCCTCATCAGCTCCATGGCAACGGGGCAGAACCACCATCCCGGGCCAAAAGAAAATCATTCCTTTCCTGTTTTCCCTCCCCCGGGCAGGCGAGGATCACAGGTGTCCCGGGAGACAGGCAGAGCCGAGGAGCCGGGGGCAGGTGCCTGGCTGGACTATCGGGCCGCGCTAGATGCTCCGGGGGTGTTTTTGGTGGGAGAACCCAAAGCCCTGGGCTGTTTGCCGCTCTGCCCGCACGCCCACAGCCCTTGTCCTGCAGAGGCAGCTGGCCAGGGACCTGGGCAAAGGAGGCCTCCGAGAGAGGAAGACCGGCCGGCAGAAGGAGCCCCCGGTACTCACTACGCATCCAGCAGAAGCCGCGCCGCCTCCTCGCAGCTCAGCCGGTGCCGCTCCAGGAAGGCGGCCCAGCGTCCGCTCTGCGCCCCCAGATCGAAAGCGCCGGATCCGGGGGATTGTG
>VZRI01004710.1:646865-668075 GCA_013397515.1 Upupa epops
ACCCGCCCTCAGTAACAAACAAGGGCAGGGGATCATAGAACAGTTTCGGCTGGAAGAGACTTTCAGGATCATCAAGACCTTTTCCCAGCCCTGTCAGCACCACTAAACCCTATCCTCCAGCACAACATCTACCCTGCTCTTCAACGCCTCCAGGGATGGGGACTCAACCTCCTCCCTGGGCAGGTTGTTCCAATGCCTGGTAACTCTTTCAGTAAAGAAATTCCTCTTGACATCCATCTTAAACCTCCCTGGTTCAGCTTAAGGCCATGTCCCCTCGTCCTGTCTCTGGCCACTAGACAGAACAGACCGACCCCCGCCTCTCTACCACCTCCTTTCAGCTGTAAGGTCTCCCCTCAATATCCTTTTCTCCTCAACAGCTCCAGACCCCTCAGGCATTCCTTACATGACACGTGTTCCCAAATCCCTGCTGACAATACAGCAGGGCATCGGGCTGTGCCTTGGGGAGGGGGGTTGGTCCTTCCTGAGGTCTGAAATCATTCTGGCAGCCTTGAGAAGTGGGTTCCGACATCAGTGCCATGAGACAACTTCTCACAAATTCTGTCCCCGCAGTCTTAAAAAGGAAAACGATCAAGATAGCACAGACCTTTAAAAAGAAGAAAGCGTAGGAAAATGTGAAACCACCCTCCTGGTGATAAATGCCTTAAATATCTTAGAAAAGGTTATTGAACATCTGAAAGATAACACTGCTCCTCAAGCAGAACCACTCCGTGCGGGGAAGAAAGACAGAACTTGTAGCTGTGGAAGGACATTTGGCTGGAGGGAGGTGGGAACTCACACCACGGATGAATCTTTGTGCCTGCTGTTGGAGGATTGGAATTGGTTTCGAGTTAGAATCAAGAAATGCTGTTTCCTGCAGGACTTTACATCTCGCTGTTCTCAGGAAGGGGAACAGAGAAATATGTAAACAAGCGAGCTGACGGTGTGCCGTGGGGACCGGGAGGCGCTGCAGGGTCATGTCTCAGCCAGGGTTATAGCAAAGCAATCGAGCAGAGATGAAACCGCTATCAGCACACTCTGATCTGGAAAACAGCTTTAAAAACAGGCGAGTACAGTGTTTAGGCTGTTTTCTGAGACGGCTGTACCATGATTTGCATAACAATCCGGTGGCTCAGCACATCTCTTCTGTGATGATCAGAAAGGACACTGAGCGATTATTTCCTGTTACTTCTCATGTGAACCTCTGTGCTGGTTACTCATCCTACTGGAACCATCTTAATGCCCCATGTGTGACAAATTCTGGCCCATGCCAGCGCGTTCATCAGTAGCTCCTGATCTGAGCCACTCCCAGACCTGTAGTCATGCTAGATTTCATGTTAGTCACCTTATATTTTAAGAGGAAAAGTCAACAGACGTGAAACTGGAGACCACAGACTGAAACTGAACCTGTGCAGGGCACGGCCGGAGGCTGCCGTGTTTCAGCCTATATGGCCTGTCCTTTTCTAAAAACAGCCAGCTGTGCTCAGCTGAAAGCAGGAACACATTTGAGGAGCTTGTTAGTGATCAGATTACAATGACCTCGTTTCTGCAAGACAGGCGACACCAGCACTTGTACACTCTCAAAAGGTACACAGTCCGCATACGATCTGACAGGCTGTCACTCGGTGTCATCTCGCCATTAGTTCAGTACATTTGAAATGTAGGCAGTGTTTTGACAACTATATTCTGTTCTCCTGTGTCGTTTCACAATGAAGAACTGGAAAACAAAGATGGAAGAACAAAATGCAGTCTTGTTTCAGAAGACTCTAGCAAATCCATTTTCCTCCATTTTCATTTGTTTCACATTTTCATAGAATCCTCATGGCTGAAAAGGACCTCCAGGATCACCAAGTCCTGCCCTCATCCCAACATCTCCCCAACCCCTAGACCATAGCCTCAAGTGCTCTAGCTTCTCACCTTTTAAACACCTTCAGGAATGGTAACTCCATCACCTCCTTGGGCAGCCTGTTCCAGTGCCCAGCCACCCTCTCAGGAAAGAACTTCTTCCTAAGATCCAATCTAACCCTCCCCTGATGCAGCTTGAGGCCATTCCCCCTCATCCTATCATTAGTAATTTGGGAGAAGAGACCAGCAGCAGCCTCGCTACAACCTTATTTTAGGTAGCTGTAGAGAGCAGTAAGGTCTCCTCTCAGCCTCCTGTTCTCTAGACTAAACAACTCCAGTTTCCTCAGCCGGTCCTCACGGGGCCTGTTCTCCAGACCTCTCCCCAGCCTTGCTGACCTTCTCTGACCCCACTCCAGTAACTCAATGTCCTTCTGATACTGTGGTGCCCAAAACCGGACACAAAGAACGATCTTTTATTACAAAGGACCCTTTAGGCTCAAAACAGTCTCACGTAATCGGCTCAAGAGCTTTGCAGTGGATGTCTGGCTGATGATGAATCTTACTGGTATCCTGATCTACAGGCCCTACATTTCAGTGGTTGTGTGCTCTATTGCTGTGGCTGATGTTTTCCAGTGCCCACAGAGTTCACAGCTTTCACTGGTACGGTGCTTCCAAATCTGATGCAATGTTTGCCAAACCTCAGGAGAAGCCAAGGCTTGATAAGGAATATTTGTGCTCTTAAGCTTCTGATCACAACGGAGAAGGAAAAATCAGTCAGAAAAACGTGATGGACAAGAGGCAAAGTGCAGTCCAGCACTGTTTGTGCTCTGTAGGTGCCTTGTGATACTCAAAGTTCAAGGGCCGATGGGTGTTCATGCTAAAGTACAAAGGTGTTTTTCTGTGCCATCGCGGCTCCGCTTGTATAACAGTGACTCAGCTATGCAGCCCTGGCTCACAGCCCGCAGTGAGATTCTGTCTGTAAAGGTATTTTCGTAGCAAAAGCAGCTCCATGTTTGCGGGTTACAGAGAATTAGGAACTTGATAAACAAGAACTAGAAGCAGCATATCTCTTACACCACACTTGGAAGAGCTGAGGGTAAAACTGCATAGTGTGTGCAGGGGGGAGAAGCGTCAGTGCTTACTTTTACAGTGGTGGAAAGGGAAACATGACCCTTGTTCTCAAGGGATCCAAGCTGGATCTGCAAACAAAGTTCTGGAGGTCTCACCTCCAGGCCAATGGATGAAGGCTGTGTGGAACAGCCTTGACAGTGTTTGCTTTTGTTCACGGTGAGGCAAGTTCTATTGAGACATAACAATGATTAACAGCGTTTTCAGACTTACTTGACTTCATGTTTTTCAAGGTGCTTCTCTGCTGTCCGGCTGAAAAACCTCACCCCAGAAACCACATGCCAAAGGGGCTCAGAGGCAGCACAGAGAAGGTGAACAAAGGGAGCTCCTTCACTGCAGTGCAGCTTGGATCACGTCCAAAAGACTCACAGGCAGGAGGCAGACTGAAAAGATGCAGACGAATAATTTTTAGAATAGACCTGGTTTTTAATTGTTGCTTTCGCTAGCATAACATGCAGACACAAAGCTGTGGGTTTAGGCAGATGGTCCTTCTAAAGAACCTTCAGAAAATGTCCTTTGGGAGTCTCCTTAGGTCAGTGAAGTGCCACATGCTCTGGATCACTTCAACTGAAAGAGAAAGAAATCTCCAAGCCTGTTCATCATGGCAGCATAGATCTTAAGGCTGTATCTGGTATAGGGCAAGTGAAGACATCCTTTAAACAAGAGAGGAAGGAGTATTGCTCGTTTTCATCTTTTTACTAAAGAAAAGGATATCTCTCTGTTAAGCTTTCAGCTCCTGAAGTTGGCAGCTCATTAAAAACTTCAAGCTATTTGGGTTCAAACCCAAAACTCAGAAAGCTGTCTTTTTTTGGTAATCTCATGATGTTACAGTCGATCTCACCGAACTTTGGATCAGGACTGGTTTTGTAACCCTTGAGCTTGGCAGTACAAGGACAAGCAGGAACAGGCCACGACTCTGTTTGTCTCGTGACTGGAACATGAACAAAGCCTGAGCAGTAAGCAGTGTTACAGGTTTGGGGAGACAAGACTTATCTCCACAACTGTAAACAGGTCAATATAATGATCCTGCGTCACACACAGGGAGACCTGGGCTAGGAATGAGTAACAGGAAATTAGGAATAGAGAGACTGGTTTTGCCCTGTGGCAAGTAGCCCTATTTTTATCTGAACAGCACTGGTTCACAGACTGGAATGACCTGACTGGCCACGTGTCCCAGGTTCAACTGAAGATAAACAGATTGTTTCATTTACCATGGGTCTTATGGAAGAGAGGTGCTGTTGCTAGGGCATTCCAGTACTTAAAAATACTAGACCCAGCTTGTTGTCTACAATGTAGATTCATTAGAAACGTTTCTTTGACCCCACATTCTTCTCTTCTGAAAGTAGGTTGCTTTGTTCCACTGCCCAGTGACCTACTTTTTGAAACCACTTGGAAAGAAATCCCTGTTCCCAACTGCAGGCCCTGTGCCCTGGCAAAGGCTGGAGCCACCTGTGCCATCCAGCCAGTCACAAGACACAGATTTCTGGTTTCTCTCGGCTTTGCATTTATTTATACCCAGTTCACAGTCAGCTGCTCGATGACTCTTACTCACCAAGAGCTGCTGGAAGAGGGGTGTGGGTATGAAATGTGTACACAAGGTTACCACACCATTTAAGAATAAACAGATCTCCTTTCTCTCTATGCAATTCAGGCAGGAAAATATTTTTCCAAAGAAATTCTGAGGTAAAGCTGAATTCTGAGGTAAATTCAGTTAAATGAAGTCACAAAGCCAGCACCTCCAGCCTGGGAGACTGCTCTGTACAACATAACAAGTGAAAATGAGGCAGAATTTGGCCCACAATATATAAACCTTGTGTTCTGACTTGAAAAGAGTCTGTGCAGATATAAGTGTGTAACATTCACTCGAGTTTACTGCACTGAAAAAAACAAGGATCAGGACATGAGGTATTCAAGAAGCTCCCTGTATCCTGCCCACCCCCCCAAAAACAAGAAGTGGGCTCTGTACAGGCAGTTGCTGGCTATCACAGAGAATTACATGAATCCAGTCAGTGCAAGCAGCAGAATGCTAATGGTGGCCTGCGTACAGTGCTCTGCCTGTGGGCAATGGAGAGCAAGATCATTATGCCAGGCCCTGGAGCTGAGTGCACAATGGCCAACTCTTTTGTTAATCTTGTTGGACAGAGGGATAACTGAGAAGAATAATGAGGCAAGGGTTTTTTTGCATGGAATTGATTAATTTAATCTGTAATCCTTTTTAGAGTCTGCATTCAATGTCAGCATGTTGCTGCCTGCACTTGCTTTGGGAAACATCATTTCCCTGAAGAAAGAAGCCATCATCAACAAGGTATTTAAAGAACTACCCATGCTAAATTCACCTTGTAGGGAGTTTACTCCAACCTGCTGGTTTGAATACTGAAACGAAACTGAAAAGCAGTGAAAAGAGATGACTCATAGGATTTAGCCACTCTGAGAAGAAACCAAAGGAGGGCTCTGCCTTACACAGAAGAGAAAGGAAGAAAAAAAGAACCAGGCAGAAATTTATCATTTTCTGAAGTCTGATGAGCTTAAACACAGGCCAGCCTTTAGATGAGCCTGTGTTTACCCTCCAGTTTAACAGACGTGGCCTTTCTCCCAGGACTCCATGATGCTGTTTGGCCAGAGAACTCGGTTCCTGGAGCAGTGCCTGGGACACACAGCAGACACAGCCCAGCCTTGGAACAAATGTTTAGTCACCCTGGCACCATGCAAACAAAACGAACCTACTGGAAACACTGAGCACAACTGGCAGCATAAAGAAAACAAAAATGGTTTTGCCTCGGTCTGCCTTTTGCCCTGAATTTCTACAGCTCAATAACATTTCCAGGGTTGGTCATTGCTATGGAGCTGTCTCTGAAATTTCCAGTAACCGTTTTCATTTCTTCCTGTTTCTATATTGTGAATGATTACTGTCAGAGTGATTTCTTTCCTTTTTACTGTAAGCCAAGACAGCAGTAGAGCCCTGTTAGGGGAAAGCAAAACAGAAGAACTTCGTTATCAGAGGTCTTTTTAGCGCTTTCAAAGGGGGGAGGGAGCAGCTCTGTACTGAATCCATGTGTGCTAATGCTTTGTGAGTGCAGGACTAACAGCAAGTTCATCAGGCTGCAATGAGGAGCTAGAAACAGGTAAATCACTACCACATAAAAACTTCCTTGGATTTTGTGTATTCCCCATACGATATAAAACGAGTAAATAACGAGTCTGAAAAGTTTTTATGAACCTTCATTAACACAAAGCCCACTTCCATCTCGGTTCACAGGAGGAAGCTGCTCTGTAACCTGATCAAGGCTTCCTGTTCTGAAGGCAAGTAAACAGCCATTTGGCTTTCAAATGTCAGCGTTTCATCAGCGGTGTTGATTTGCAACCTCACATTAAACAATTAAAGCGTCACTAGCCTGAAATGGGTTCAAAGGGCTCCTGGGGAAATGGGCCCCGTGATGAGGGGTGACACATGAGGAGTCACCAGCACTCGCCAAATTCCTAAATAACATCTTTTTCCGGCTTCACTAACTCGGTTCTGCCCCCCTCTCTCTCGACCTTTCTTCACAGCCCCAGAGGGCAGGAGGAGCCACACAGACCATTCCAGGCTCTGCCAGATAGGCTTCACTCAGGGCAAGGGTCGGTCAAGTGCTGTTGCCAACAGGGGACAACCAAAAGCAGCCCTCAGGGTCACCTCCTGTCCCCGGGGCACTCAGAGCTCTTCCCTAAGCACTACCCGGGGCTGGCACACAGCTCCCCAGACCCACTGCCAGCCCCGGGCCACCAGCCCTCCCCCGAGGAGTTCTGAGGGGGGGTGGGGGTGGGGTGTCGCTAAGGCCCCTCCAGCCCCGCCCGCTGCGGCAGCACGAGCGCACGCGCACAGCCCCCGCCCCCCAAATCTGCCCTCACGAGGCGGCTCCCTCCTAGCAACAGCGCTGACCTCACCACGCACCAATCAGCGCTCAGCAACGGCCGAAGCTTCCAGAGCTTTCCGGGCAGCCGCCCGCCCTCGCCCTTGTCTGGCCTCTCCCCCGAATTGACCAATCAACGCGCACTGCTCATACCTCTGCACCAATCAGTGCCAGACTTCCGGGTGTTAGTACTAACGTTTCGCCACACAGCCAGATCCATCCGCACCCTCTGAAATGTCCCGATTTTCACGGACATTTGAAAATGAGGCCCCACACCAGGATCCCAGGACCCCTTTGTTCTCTAGAAGAGCGAGTGGAGCGGGGGATTCGCCTGTATTTTCCATTACAGTGATGTTTTACCTGGAACTACTTTGAGAGGCGGATGTACACGTCAGACTCGGGGGCGTGGCCTAGATGTACAGAACAGCATAAAAGCAGACGGTGCTGCGTCACGCAGCAGATTCCGGTCGCCGAGGAGCAACACTGAGGGTTGTGAAGCAGCGCTGAGGGCCGAGATAAGTGAGTTGAGCGGCGGGGATTAGCGGGGTGGGGGGAAGGACGGAAGCGATTTATTGGAGGTGGGGGGAAGGACGGAGCGATTTACTGGAAGGGAGAAAAGAACCGGAGGGATTTAGGGTGGTGGTTGCGGTGCGGGAAACAAAGGGAGCGGCTTAGTGGAGAGGAGAAAGGGATTAATTTACCGGCGGGTGGGGGGAACGTTTGAAAGAACGGGAGCGGTTTAGTGGGTTGGAGAGTGTTGGGTGGTGATAAGTGATGGTCAGCCTGGGGTTCGGTTGCCGGGGGTTGGGAGTGGGGGGGACGGGGTCCAAGCGTGAGTCGATGTGAGCAGCATTGTGAAGAATTGAAGGGGGGGTTGAGTGGGGAAATGATCCCGCTTTTGTAGGGGAAGGAGGGCTGTAGCGGAGGCTGTGCCTGCTCCCCCGGAAACCGGCGTTGAGTCAGTAGGGGAGAACAATGCAGCCGCCAGGGTGGCGCTTCGTCGCCGGTGGGGGCTGGGCGAGGGGTGTGAGGGACAGAGGGAGCTGGTCGGCTGTCGCAGTGCTGGGACTGAGGGTTTGAGGAGGACAGGGGAGCTGAGCCGGCTTTTATAAGGGACTTTTTAGAGGAACGTGGCACACAAAGAGCCTCTGGAAGAGGTCTGGTGAGTAAGGGTTAGAGAATGGCTGCAGGAAATACCAGATAGAAAAATTCAAAATATAGTTCTGCTTGTGTATTATGAAATACTACCAGTGAATGGCGTAGAGCTCATGAAAGACTGTGTTATTGAGTACTTAAAGGTGGAATTGCTGTATGTTTTGCAGTTAAACATGCAGATCTTTGTGAAGACCCTGACTGGCAAGACCATCACCCTCGAGGTTGAGCCAAGTGACACCATTGAGAATGTGAAGGCCAAGATCCAAGACAAGGAAGGCATTCCCCCTGACCAGCAGAGGCTGATCTTTGCTGGCAAGCAGCTGGAAGATGGGCGCACCCTGTCTGACTACAACATCCAGAAAGAGTCCACTCTGCACTTGGTTCTGCGCCTGAGGGGTGGCATGCAGATCTTCGTGAAGACCCTGACTGGCAAGACCATCACCCTGGAAGTTGAGCCCAGTGACACCATTGAGAATGTGAAGGCCAAGATCCAGGACAAGGAAGGCATTCCCCCTGACCAGCAGAGGCTGATCTTCGCTGGCAAGCAGCTGGAAGATGGACGCACCCTGTCTGACTACAACATCCAGAAGGAGTCTACTCTCCACCTTGTCCTTCGCCTGAGGGGTGGCTATTAAGTTCCTGCGTGTCTTGCTTGACAACAAGATGACCAACAGCACTTGTGTTTGCACTGTAGTTCTTTGATGTCTGAATACTAAGTGAACAATAAGCAAGGTTAATGTAACTGCTTGAGTAACTGCTGAACAACTGTGTGTTGAAATGCTAATAAAGTTTCTGTTGCACATCACTTGTGGTCTGTCTCAGTTGAAGCCCATAAAACAGCTGTGTTCCAAGTGCTTGCTTCAGCTTTCCACGTTTGCAGCCTAAGCCTCTTTGCTTGTGTAATGAGGACCTTGTGGATGAAACGGACCTGGATTAAAGTATAAAATTAAGCACTAATCCCATGTTATCTCTTCCTTAAGAGTTCACCACTGTAGTTCTGGGAAGGGTGCTGTTCTGTTAGAGGCCCTAGAGCACCTCAAACTGAGTAGAGGGAGGGGGTGAGGTTTAAGGTGGGCTGGAGTTTTTTGTTTGTGGGTTTAATTGAAAACTTCCTTTGTGATCTGGGGGGGTCTGTTACAGCCTGACCTTACTTAATCCAGGGGAGGGGGGGAGCTGCTCCAGTGACAGGCTGATCAAAGTGACCTTAGGACTGAAGTGGGGGTTGCACTACACTGCATAGTAGATGTTGAGAGGGGTTGGGGGTTCTATGGGCTGTAGTGTAAACTGGCCATGCTGCTGAATGGCAGTGGGGTAACTTGGTTTAAAAGCTTCTCATGCAATAGTGAGTGTCCACCGAGGTCTGGGTTATGTCTTCTAATGGGGTGGGTTAAGGAAGCTCACTGGATGGGGTTAGGATAAAATAATTAACTGAGGTGGTAGCTTTTAAAAGCTTCCAGGTGCTAGAGGTCTAGGGGTTGTGGCTGGTGTCTTCCCTGTAACGTTTTGATAGCTTGAAAGGAGTTTGTGCTGTGTGTGAGAGCACTTTGGGGTTCACTGATAACCCCACAAAGGGCACTGTCTTGACTCTTTTGCTCAGTGTAGTGCTGCTGTGAAAGTTTCTCTTGATGCAGGCTTTCTGGGCTTTTCCCCTGTGTGTCTGGGGTGCATGGCACACTGGTATTAGCAGGGCTGAGTTTTGGCAGAGAAGTGCTTGTTGTAATGAAGTTCGAGGTGGGTTTGATGGTTATAATTGTGATGGGTTCCTTTATTATCCCCACCCTGACAGGGCTGGCTGCCCTGCTGTGTTGGCAGAGATCTGAAATTCTGTAAAGGAACTGTTCCTACTGTAAGATCTTCCTTAGATCTCTTGGATTTTCCTGCAGTTGCTTTTTCCTTTCCTTCTTTTTACACTTCTTGCAGTTTAACTGCTTAGCCAGTTGTTTTTTTTTCCAGTGCAGCTGCCCACAGGGGTTGTGGGGGACCCCAAAGCCATCTGGAAGTGGTTATGGGCAAGCAGCTCTAGGTAGCCTGAGGTGGGGGCACATAGACACACATCTTCCAGAGGTCCCTTCCAGCTCCATTCTCTCTCTGGCTCTTGTCACTTCTGGCTGGGTGTCTAATATCCTCTGCTCTGTTCCTTGGTGTGGAAGTTCCCTGAGCACTTTCCTGTCAGGAGGAGATGCAGCACTGGATAAATTTACATTACTTACCTTTTCCTGCTCATTGTTCTGTTGCAGAACCAGCTGCTTCGTCTTTTCTAGCACCTAAAAGAGAGACTCCTTTTTCAAGCTGTAATAATGAAGCTGTGCTGTGCGGCACCGGTTGCAGATGCCAGCTGGTTGGGTAATGCCAGGTACAGGTACAGCTTTTCAGAGGTGGGGGTTGATGGCAGGTGGCCTTTCCTCAGTCAGTCACTTGACCAGAACCATGGCAGGAGGGCTGTTGAAATTCCCTGTGGTGCCCAGGCTCACTGGGCCATGTCTGGAGCCCTGGCTCTTTGTGCAGAGCTCTGGGCTGTGTGGTTGGCCCCTGGGGAGGCAATGTGTAGCAGAGTGGATCTGCACCAGCTTCCCAGTGCCTGCTTGCTCCAGCCTGAGCCAGACCTGTGTTGAACCAATTGCTTTGCTGGTACTTAGGGGTGGCCCTGCGCGTGGATGATGTCTACATGGAGCTGCTTGCTGCCTGTATTGGAAATGGCGTTGCAAGCAGGTTGAGGGAAGTGATCATCCCCCTGTACTCGGTGTTGGTGAGACATCACTTCATGTACTGTGTGCAGGTTTGGGCACCTCAGTACAGGAGGGATGCTGAGGTGCTGGAGAAGGTGCAGAGGAGAGCAGCTGGGCTGGTGAAAGGCCTGGAGAGCCAGCTTTACAGAGAGCAGCTGAAGGAACTGGAGCTCTTTAGTCTGAGGAAGAGGAGACCTTATTGCTCTCTGCCACTACCTGAAAGGGCATTGTAGAGAGGCAGGTGCTGGCCTCTTCTCCCGAGTAAACAATGACAGGACTAGAGGGAACGGCCTAAAACTCCATCAGGGGAGGGTTGGGCTGGGCATTAGGAAGTATTTTTATTCTGAGAGGGCTGTAAAGCCCTGGAAGGGGCTGCCCTGGGAGGGCGCTGAGTCCCCACTCCTTGGTGTGTGTGAAAGTTGTGTAGATGAGGCTCTTAGAGATCTGTTTAAGCGGTGGTAAAGACAAGAGTAGGGTTAAAGTCTGGACTTGATCTTACAGGTGTTTTCCAACCGAAATGTTTCTATGGTTTGGGATTCTTCCCTCAGCAGCAGGAGTTCAGGTTTCCGCAGCAACCACTGGATGTCACTGTTTCTCCACACAAGGGGTTGACTGCCGTCGGATTTCCTGTTGCGCTGCTGTTTGATTGTCAGCAGAGCATTCCTTCAGGCTGTGATCCTACAGGAGGGGATACATCAAGTTGAAAGATACTTCCATTTAAGGAATAAGAGAAGTGGATGGTTCCTCCAACGGCAGGAGAAGAATATAGAGAAGCCTTTAAATACGATGATGTAAGTCTATTTACAGAAATACCTTCCTGTGAATTAATGGAGTCCCCAGGGCTGTTGGACAACTTCTGTCAGGAGGTTATATTTAAGAATATTTGTGGTTTAGACTGAGCACTGGCTGGTGTCTCCAGAGGTACCAGATTCCAGCTGTGGAACAAATTAAGCTGCTAAAATTCATCACTGTGGGTTCTGTGTAGGTTGCATGAAAACACTTGGTATTTTCCCAAGTGTGAAAGAGGACTTTTAAGAGAAATAGATTGTTTTTAACCCTGTGGCTTTACTGAGGTTTGGATGAAGTGCTGGCTTAACTCTTGTTCTGGAGAGAATTTTAATGGCCCATGCTTGCCTGCTGCTAGTGTAGGCATCCCTGCTGCTGGGAAGAGGATTCTGAGCATCTCCTCAGAGTGCTTTCAGATCAATGCTGCAATTCAATTACAGCTGCACGTAAGTGCCTTTGATCTTCTCCTTACAGTGTGCAGAAAATAGGATATTGATCATAAACCAGGATGTTTTACAGTATTTGGTGAAAATGGGCCCTTAGGTGAGCAGAGAGCAGATGTTTTAGGAAATGGGGTTGTTTCCATCTTTCCCCAGTGCCATTTACTTAGTGGTTCCTTTTGCCTTCTGTTTAAGCAGGTTCCAGCCATTGTTTTTCCTGCCATGAATGACTGTGCTTTTTCATCTATATAATCAGATCATAATTCTAATTATTGATATATTTGACAAAAATATTACATGAAAATTATTGCTTTGACTTTAAAATTTCACTTCATATTTAAGAGTTTGACTTCTCTCTTCCTAGGTTTAAGGTTTCCACAGAGTAATTCCTCTCAGGTCAAAAGAAGTTTAGCACCACATTTTCATCTGTAAAATAAGTACTGAGCAATTGCAAGATCCCTGCTTATTCCTGCAAATAACAGCATCAAGAGGCTCACATGTTGCTTTTGAAGATTCAGACTGGCAGAGAGGTGAAATTAAATTGCTGCTTTTATTCTCCCCGTGCGTTGCTTCAGATGTTTTCCTCCGGAGTCCTGACAGCTCTCAGGATTTTACATCTTGATGGTGAGATGTTTGTTAAGCAGCATAACCAGCTCAGCTGGCTGGTGCATGGTGGTGACCTAACCCCATTAGTGACCTCGTAAGGCTGTCCCTGGCAAGTGAATGTTTGTGCACATCTTGACTTTTCTTTTCCTGCCTTGCTTCTTCCTTCTCTGCGATGGAAGCACGAGCCTTCTGTGTGCTCTGTGCGAGAGCATGTGCGCATGTGTGTGCACATACCAAGCGCTCTGTGTTCCCCCAACAGCTCCATGGTTGTGCTTTGCTGTGGTGACCTCTCAGCTGGCAGCAGTTCTTTTCCCAGCAAGCTGCACATTCTCCTTCCCTTCTGTAAGTTATTGAAACCAGATGTGCAGCAAGAGCTCTGTTATGATGCCTGTTAGTGGGCTGATTTCCTTCCTTGGCTAGAACGGTGGGATGACTCCCATTAAAGCTGGGGAAAAGCCCAAGAGGATTTAAAGCCCTAAGTCTGAGCTAATCTCCTGGGACTGAATCTATGTTTGATGATACCACAGAAAATTCAGTGTAAACAAACTAGACGGGTGCCAGGCTGGAATGAGGGACAGAAGAGAACTGCTTTTGCATTTAGCTGCAGATCTTTGTTCTTTAGAGGCTGTTCTGTGGCTCCTGAGGAATTGTTAAGCCTGGAAAGAATAAGTAAGTTCGTGTTGTTCCTGGATCAGCTGAGTTTTGAAGCATGGGAATGTTTCAAAACCATGAACGAGGAAAAGGCTCCCTGCCATTTGATGGGGGTATTTATAGGGAGGCCGTCTCACAGCCTGCACTGAGTCAAAGTAGAAGCCATCTGGGAATGTTTCTGTGGGTGACAACCACATTCCAGGAAGCTTCACATCATCCTGCAGAGCTGTCAGATGGGGTTTGCTTCAGGCTCTCTTTTGGCTCTGGCAGGTTTGGAAGAAGAAAGTCACAGCCAGAGTTCAGTGTGTCATGATGTGACACCCCTGCTCAACGTTTTTGGAGCAATGCTTATCTAAACACTGGAAATTTCTCATGGAATGTGCCTCTGCTATCAAGCTGTTGATGAGAAGAGCTCAGTACCGTTAAGAAGAGTCTCCAGATGAGCTTTAGATCACATAGATGGCTTTTAAGCCTCCAGTTCTCTACAGAGTGCAGATGAGAATTGCCCTGCGGCAGTGCAGTGCCAGGGAAGGCTGTTGAGTTTGTGGGTGCTGAATGGCATCCTGTGCTGATGCTGTAGGAAATGATGGTCACATCGCCTCCTCAGGCCTTGGTTCTGTTAGAGTGAGAGAGATAAAAAAAAAGACTTGTGATGTGGGCTGATGTCCTCTGTTTCCCAGAGGTCCTGTTTTGTGAGTGATAAGGGAAGCAGTATTTTTGTGAGTGCACATGCTTGCAACGATAGCTGCAGGGATGTCCCATTCTGGCTCCCAAGAGCAGCCTCTGAGAGACTTGTGTTCCCCTGGAAAACCAGTCCATTAAGAAATGGGCACTAGTGGCAAATTAAGTAACTGGAGGCCTCAATGGTTTGGAACTGCTTTGTGCAGTGTCCTGTACTTGTGAGTAGCAGCTGACGCTGGACTTCGTAGGGTAACATAGTGGGTAGTTTGTTGTCACATACAGTTAGCGCTGGCTTGCAATGAGGCGTGTAGTTGTGTGAGAACCCTTTTCCCACAGAAACAGTTAACCTCAGAGGTTTTATGCATCCTTGCTTGTCTTGGGGCCAACTGAGGGAGCCTTGTGACAGATCTCACAACAAAACCACTGGCTCTAGCACTCTCATGGTCAAATCAGCCACCTCCCTTGGGATCTGAGAGGGCTGTTGTTGAAAGCCCCGAGACATTGTGCCTGTAAGTGCAGTCAGGGGTTAACCATTATGAATTTGCAATAGCTCAGCCAGCTTTCCCATATAAGAGCACTGCACTCATTGGTTCTCTTTTACTGAGAAATCTATCTAGTCATTTCCTGTGCAAACCCTTCTTCACTTTGTGGAAGCTATACAGTTGAGTAAATAGCATTAATCCATGGTTACTCCTTCTTGCAGGCAGCTTGGATTCTCTCATGGACCTCCACTAACTAGGAGTTCAGCATTGTGGCATTCCCAGACTGCTGCTATGAGCATGGTCTCCTCTGCAGAAGAGGACTCTCACCCATGGATGTAAATTATTTGGGATCTGCTTTCATGCTTATTAACACTTGTTGGTGTTTGACTTGGTTTCTACCGAGAGATTATCTACCCTGTGAAGGATCCGCTGGGACTTCTTGTCAGATCAGTCCTTGGGTGGAGCTTGCAGCAACTTGGGGTAAGCGCTGTGCTGCTCTTCTTCTGACAGCAGGGCTTTTTTTGTGCTGCGCTACTCAAAACAGCTTGGTGAAGTCACAGAAAGAAACGACTCGGGTTTTGAATAGAGAAGTGGGAAGTTGAGGTAGCAGACAGAGAGTTCTCTCTGCGTTTCTCAGGGGTGTTTGTATTATAGGGTCCTTCTTTACAGGACCGTGTTGCTCTTGCTTTTAAAGCAGATGGTCTATCTGTACAAGACTGATAATAAATAACTCTCAAGCGCAGTGGAGAGATGGAAACTGCAGCTGAGAGATGATTTTTGGGGAAAGGAAGACAGAAAAGCACAAGCAAACTATTACGGAAGTACAAATACACCTCTAAAGGATCAGCAAATGTACCAGTAAGTGTTTTGGGGGAGGAAATAAGTCTGAAAGGGGCTCATAGGGCGGATGCCTGTGTTTGCAGAGGAATGTTTGTCATTAGAGTGCCGACTAAACTGAATGGCTGAATTATCGTAACAGTTCGTCTTCAAATCAGCCCTTGGCATTCTTGCGGGGAGCTGCATACAGATACTCTGTGCCTCTTTTCTGCCTTTTTCCACAAGCTGCTCTAAACCAGAATGCTGATGCTTTGTCAATTTACTTCTTTGCTGGTACAGGCTATGGAGTCTGGCTGTAGTCCCAGCGAGGGAGATTTCTCTTCAGAGAAAACCTGTTAACCGTTTGGAGGGAGGTTGTGTGAATAAGACGCAGTTGTTCTAAAAAGCTCTGCTTCAGGTTGGTAATCGTGGCCGGCTGTGTGTGAATCTGCAGTCATATGCTGGGTTGGGTGTGGATCTGAGATGTATGCAGATATGTATGAAGAGATGTCTCAAAAGAGTCAGAAAGGAGTATAGGGCTTACTAGATGAGGGAGGTGGGCTGGCTGGGTGCTCTGATAATATTGCTGCTTTCTGTACTGCTCACTGGGGTCTAGCTTGGCTTCTAGGAGGGCTGTGCTCTCTACAGGCTGTGAGTATCCACAGGGCAGCTGGGGTGTGTGCTTGCCTGTGCTGTGGAGATGGACGTTCAAAGCCTGTGCTTGCATGGGAGAGTCCGCAGCTCCAAACATTGGGGAGATCCCACTCATTCTACCTCTGGATGAAAGGCAGGAGCTTGCAGCACTGTAACGGAACTTGTGCTGTTTTCTCTGTTCCAAACAGGGTCTAAGGTTAACGCGATCTCTTTGGACACTTGGTGACTACTGTGCATTCATTGTACCGAGACAGGAACAATGGTCGTGGTCTCCTAAAGAGCCACTTTCTTTGCCTTTTATGTAAGGAACCTGTGCTGCTGCCAACAGGTGAGGTCATCCCACAAAGGGGCTTCGGATGCTCTGCAGACAAGTTGCCTGTGTTTCAGGAGTTGCTTTTGAACTCCTCCTCCAGTGGTCCCCTACTTTAAGGCTTTGATCCTTTATTCAAATACTCCCTCTGTGCAAACTTCTACTGAATGCTTCTCTCAAGGGGACCTGTAGTTAGAACAGAGGACCTGGAAACACACGTTCCTCTCTGTGCCACACCAAACGTGTTCTCTCTGTCCCTTGCAGGTTCAGTCCCAGTGGGGAACATCTTTGGTGAGCTGTAAGACCATCTCTGCTACAGATGGATAACTTCACTAATGGGCATCAGGGCCCAGCTCAGAGGAACAGGTTGATAGGATTGCTGGAAACAGATGACAGTGTCCAGGAAGATAAAGCTGCGTCTAGTAAAAAGGAAGAAAGATCAGGACATGGAAAGAAAGGAGAGCTGCAGCCCCTGGAGACACCTTATCAGAAGGAGTGCAGTAACTTTCCTCCTAAAGTCAAGATTAATTTGAACTATCGGCCAGGACTCATCAGCAAGTGCGTAACCTGTGGGTGCTTGACAAGGGTGTGACCTCTGTTGATCTGTCCTGCTCCCTGCTGGTAGGAGCCTGTAGACCTGTAAAGTCTAAACCATACAAATGGCTGTGTAGGAACATTGTGGGCATCTGTGTGTGTAGGGGGGAATTAAAAGCCAAAGGGGGTGTATTAGCCCTTTGGTACTCAGAATCAATGCGTGTGCTGTGGTATATTTTGGGTATATCTGAACTCAGACTAAATAAGCCAGTTTGAGTGTAAAAGCAGCTTAGCATGAAGCCCTGTCCAACCCAAGTGTCCCTGCCAGGGAGGGATGTAAACCAGCTCAGAGAGCACTTCATGCCATGTGATGGGAGTGACTCTGGTCCTGCAGCTATCTTGGGCTTCTCTGTCTTTGTGCTCTGGATGTGTTCCAGGGTTGCACATCAGACTGGATCTGGGAAGAACTCCAGCTGGATCAAAGAGCAGCCACTTAAGAGAATTCTGGGAAATAACCGTCTCTGTTTTTCCCTTGACTCAAAAATAAAATACTCATTCTTTTTCTGACAAACTTTTCTGCTTCCCTCCTTTCATCTCACTAAAACTTACTGCCCGCTCTTCTCTTCCAGTCTCCACAACTTAATGCTTTGCATTTCTCCTGTAGTCAGAAGGACCCAAATCGCTTTGACAGAGACAGGCTCTTCAGCGCAGTCTCGAGGGGCAGCCCTGAGGCACTGGATGGGTTACTTGAGTACTTGAGGAGAACCTCCAAATTCCTCACCAATTCCGAGTACACAGGTAGGAGCCTGCTCAGGACTCCCGAATGGAGTTAGCGGGGGCAGTGATGGTTAATGTAGGAGGGAAGCTGGGAATCCTGCCCAGGGCTCTTTGCTCTCTTCAGCCCTCTGTCCACTCTATTGTTTTCCTGACAGACACAGGGGATCAAGAACACCATTAATCATACATCCTAAAGCTTTCACCTTTTGCTTCTGCAGACTAAAACCACCGAGAAAGGCCTTTAAATAATGATTGCATTTGACCCTGCAGTTAAGTGCTGAATCAAACGACAAGTGCAACATACACGCACACACACAACCCACTGAATACTCTTTCTCTTCTAGATGCAAAGACAGGGAAGACCTGCTTAATGAAAGCCCTGATGAACTTAAAAAATGGGAAGAATGACACAATCCCACTTCTGCTGGAAATAGACCAGAAGATGCAGAATCCCAGGCCGCTTGTCAACGTAGCGTGCTCGGACCCTCTCTACGGAGGTGAGGTTCGTGTTCTGCTGCTGTTGTCAGAGCAGCTTCCCCGTTAGATGGGTGAGATGTGCAGATACAAGGGAAAAGAGGAGATCCCCAGCTTACGCAGCACTGCAGTTCCAGAGCTCTGGTGCAGTTACAGTCACCACCTCTTCACCTTTCATTGCTGAGCCTGGTACTGCATCTCCTTCAGGCTTGAATTTCACACTTCTGCAACGTTGTTCTTGGTCAGTAAAACACAAATGATCTGTGTTTTAACCCCATCTAAGAGAGGACTTGCATAGGAAAGCTTAAAAAGCCTGTCTAAATGTGAAAAATAAGTAGCAAATCACTATTAAAGAGTGAGTTCTGCTGTTTGGGTTATTCTTACTCTATTCTTATAATAGCAGACGTGCAGCACAGTTGTGTGCATGTATAGGTGCCTTTATTCTCCTGTAGTTGCTGGGGATCTTAGTGCCAGGCTGGGGTAACTGCCCAGATTTACGCTGAATTTCTGACAGTTTTGAGGTTTGTGCTCTGCTCCAGCGTTTGTAATGTGCTTTTCCAACAGACCTTGTGCAGAGTCCTTGATTGCTACTCACCTTCTGCCCAGCGCTGAGTCTGCAGGGTTCTAATGCAGACCATGCAGCAATTCTTGAACCAGAGCTTTCATAGATTCCTAGAATGGTTCAGGTTAAAAGGGACCTGAAAAATCATCTAGTTCCAACCCCCCTGTCATCAGCAGGGACACCCCCTAGTAGACCAGACTGCTCAAGGCCCCAGCCAATCTGTCCTTGAACACTTCCTGGGAGAGGGCAGCTACAACCTCCCTGGGCAGCCTGTTCCAGTGTCTCAGCACCCTCATTGTGAAGAATTTCCTCCTGACTTCCAGTCCAAACCTCCCCTCTTCCAGCTTGAAACCATCACCCCTGCTCCTACCATTGCAACGCCTTGGAAACAGCCCCTCCCCAGCTTTCCTGTAGCCCCCTTCAGGTACTTCTTTGCTGAAGAGCCCTGTCCCTTTTCTGTCTGCTGGTGGCAGTGAGTGACAGGTTCTGCCTTTCTCCTCAGGCCAGACAGCACTGCATATTGCCATCGAGAAAAGGAACCTAGATTTGGTGAAACTTCTGGTAGAGAACGGAGCTGATGTCCATGCTAGAGCCCATGGTGAATTCTTCAGGAAGAAGAAAGAAGGAGTTTACTTCTATTTCGGTGAGTCAGTGTGGAACGTGTTCCTTCATACAGTGAGGCTTAATTGCCTCACTGTATGAGATGCCGCTAACTCTCAGCCAGGCTTGACCCCCTGTGTGTTGGGTTGCCATCTCTACTGCCCTATAATCAAGCTCCTGTTGGAATGGCAGGATCCTTTCACAGACAGCGGTGTCCAGTGTCTTTGGATTTACATATTTAATCCTAGCTAAAGGGCTTCAGACAGAGAGAAATGCTTGGTTAGTGTAGCCAAGTAAGGGGTCTGGCAAAGTGTTTCTGCTGCCTGCAGAAATGAGGACATTCTACTGCAAAAACCTTTCTGGATCTAGAGACACTGAGAACAACCTGTTCTGCGTTCCACTGGTAAAACTAGAGGTTAAATGTCTGTTCCTAGAGTTGCTTTGGGGTTTGCTCTGGTTTTGGGGGGTTTAAAGAATCTTTTTCACTCCTTTCTGCTTCCCCTCATCTCTTCAGGTGAACTTCCCCTCTCCTTGGCTGCTTGCACCAACCAGCTTGAGGTGGTGGACTACCTTCTAAACAATCCCCACCAGAAAGCCCGGATCCAGGAGCAGGATACACAGGGCAACACAGTCCTCCATGCCCTGGTGATGATTGCAGATGACACTGAGGAGAACACCAAGTTTGTGAGCACAACTTATGTTGAGATCTTGAAGGCAGGAGTGAAAGTTGACCCAACGTGTAAGCTGGAGGAGATAGTGAATTATGATGGATTAAATCCTCTGCAGCTTGCTGCCAAGACGGGCAAAGTAGAGGTAAGGACAACTAGAGGGAATTCCTTGGATTGCTGAGAAACCAGGAAGACTGTAGCATCTATCCTCAGCATAGCAGTGGGGTTTGATGTAGGAGCATCATGTATCCAACTCATAATAATGCTGCAGCAATGGCAGTGCCACGGGAGACAATAAAGGAGGCTTCTTCCAGGCCACTGCAGTTAGTGTCCTACAGCCAAGACAGCTGTTCTGCTCTATGTTCTACTCCTAGAAATGCTGTTAAATACATGGCCTGCTCTTAGCCAGATAGTCTGGTGTCTGATAGATCGAAGCGTATGATGCAGCAAGGCAGGTGATTTAGACACGCTGGTGTTGTTCTACACCTTCATACAAACTGTTTTCTCTGGTGTGTGTCTGGTTTCTCTTCAGATCTTCAGGCACATCATCCAAAGAGAGATCAAAGAGCCAGTGTACCGGCATCTGTCACGCAAGTTCACTGAATGGACCTATGGGCCCATCCACGTGTCTCTGTACGACTTGTCCTCTATAGACAGCGCTGAGGAAAACTCTGTGCTGGAGATCCTGGCATACAGCAGTGACACACCGGTGAGAGCGGTTACTGCATCGTTTTTTCCTGTCTTTCTGTGATGTCTTAGGAGCTGGAAGAGACTCAGGGGGGTCGTTATCACTCTGTATAACTGCCTGAAGGGAAGCTGCAGACAGTTGGGGGTCAGGCTCTTCTCCCAGGTAACTAGTGATAGGAGGAGAGGGCAGGGCCTGAAGTTGCCAGGGGAGGGTTAGGTTGGATGTTAGGAAGCCCTTCCTCATGGAAAGGGTGATCAGACACTGGAATGGGCTGCCCGGGGCAGTGGTGGAGTCCCCATCCCTGGAGGTGTTTAAGAAATACTACACATGGCACTCAGTGCCCTGGTGTGGCTGATGTGGTGATGTCAGGTCATGGACTGGGCTGGATGATCTCAGGTCTTTTCCAGCCTCAGTAATTCTGCAATCCTGTGATTCTGTGGCTGTCTTATTAGACAAACAAGTTCAAGATGCAGTGCTGTTTCACATATTCATTTTTCTGGAAAAGAAACACCCAATGGAAGGATTTTCATTGTTTATTATGTGTAGTCTGCTTGCTAGGACTCTGAAAAACTGTAAGATTAATAGAGTCATAGAATCATCAGGGATCAGAAGAGACCTGGGAAGACCATCCAGTCCAACCCCCCTGCCACAGCAGGATTACCCAGACCAGGTCCAGGCGGGGTTCAAATGTCTCCAGAAAAGAAGACTCCCCAACCCCCCCAGGCAGCCCCCTCCAGTGCCCA
>VZRI01004710.1:668137-685580 GCA_013397515.1 Upupa epops
CACAGGATCATCCAGTTCCAACCCCCCTTCCATGGGCAAGAACACCCCACCCTAGAGCAGACTGGCCAGAGCATCAGCCAGCCTGACCTTAAACACCTCTAGGGATGGGGCCCCAACGCTGGGGCCCCACCTCCCTGGGCAACCCATTCCAGGCTCTCTTCACTCTCACAGTGAAGAACTTCCTCCTCACATCAAGACTAAATCTCCCCATCTCCAACTTTGCTCCATTTCCCCTAGTCCTGTCACTACCTGAGATACTAAAAAGCCCTCCCCAGCTTTTCTGTAGCCCCCTTTCAGATTTTCTCTCTATTACCTCTGTAAGATCTGCAAAATATCTCTGCAAGCGAAATCCTTGACCCTTGGTTGCCCTGAGGCTGGGAGTCTCCCACTCGTACCCCAACGAGGCCAGGCAGCAGGAACTCCTCTCGGGCTGGTTGATTTCTCCCAGTATGAGAGGCCTGACTGAAGAACCTCTTAGTGACACCCTAGCTGGAGCCGCTGACCTGCAGCTCTGAAGAGGACAATCCTCTGGGGGATCCCTGTTCCTCTGGCCACAGGGGTCCAGGTGTGGAGTGTGTATGTTTTTCCCTAGAACCGCTACAAGATGGTGGTTTTGGAGCCGCTGAACAAACTGCTGCAGCAGAAGTGGGAAACCTTTGCTTCCAAGAGATTCTACTTCAGTTTTGTCTGCTATTTGTCATTCATGATCATCTTCACAGCCATCGCGTACTACCAGCCCTTACGGGTAAAGGTAGGTCCAGCCTTTTGTTTGGAAAGGCCTGAATGGATGGAGCTGAGGTTAAAAGAGGGGGGTGTGTGTGATCATCACTGCTGCCTCCACCTGTCCTCAGTGTTTTTGGGGTTTTGTTTTTATCTCGCAGTCTTCGTTTCCAGTGGAGTTCACAGCTGGAGGATTCCTATGGGTCTCTGGTCTGATCATTATCTTGCTAGGAGGTGTTTATCTAATCTTTGCTCAGGTAGGAGGATCTTCTGTTTCCTTTACATTTAAAAGAAGGGGTAAAAAAAGGAATCTGTGAGCAACATAGAGGCAACAGGTGGAGCTTTCCTGACATTGGGCTGTGGGTGAGTGGATGGCAGGAGGGAATCCTGCTCTGAGGCACTTAGTGTCAGCACGATCCAGCAGTGACAGGGGTGACACAAGCCAGGTTGCTGGGCAGGAAGAAGAACGGGTACACAACAGCAAATAATTATGAGAGACATCAGTGATTGATGAGACTGAAATGTTTCCTTGGCATTTAATGCAGTCATTAATAATGACGTCTGGCTGAGCCGTAACTCAGTCCTTGTTTATCACTGCCCTTTATAAATGAGGGCTTTTTTTCATCCCGAAAGGTTGGCTAGCTGAAATTTGAGATCTTTGAAAGCATGAAGAAGAGCTTATGGAGCAAGTCTTTCCCCTGAGCAATAGGCTTTGCTGGGCAGGAATCACCCTCCAGTGTGACCTGTTTGTTTGATGAATGGCTACCACTGATTTTTCTCTATCAGAGTCTGTACTTGCGGAGGAGACGCCAGTCCCTGAAGACTATGTGCTCTGACAGCTGCATTGAGATCTTGATGTATGTCCCTTGAGGTTTTTTGCACAGTGAAAGCATGGGTGAAATTGGTTCTCTGCTGTGTGCAGCTAAGTTGCCCTAACGTTACTAGAGAGATGGTGAGCAGGAAAGATCGTGTCTGTGCCGCTGTCTCTTCTTTCCATGCCTTCTCTGCTTGCTTCTCCTCCCTGCTGCATCTTGTCATAACTCTTCGTTGTAATGGACTTTGCTGGGACTTCGCTGTCTGTTGGATTTGCAGAGGAGCACAGTGAAGGTCAGACCCCCCATTATTCCACACTTAAGAACACAGACGTGTTAGAGCTCACGTTCTTAATCATCCTGTCGCTGTGCCTTAGGATTGGTTGGAAGGAAAAGCTCTCCTCTGTTTTCTGAGGAGAAGTGGGTACAGATGCATGGTGTGCATGTATGTGTGCCTGCGTTCCTAAGTGTTCCGTCTGTTTTTCCATTCAGTATGGGTTACGTGAGTGACATCAAGCAGTTCAGAGTTTCCATGCTGTGACATGAATCCGTTCATAACAGAACTACAACAGTTTGTGGCTCTGGTTATGACAGGATTGGCTTCTATGAACTCCGCCTGATTAACTGCCACTTTACATGCTCCACCTAGCCTTGTACAATGTGTTTGCTTTTCCTTGTGAGACAGAACACATCTGCAAATGGGGCCTTTTGGGTGAGGTGAGACGTAGTGTCACTCATTCTGTGTCTCTCCAGCTTCATCCAGGCTTTCTCACTGCTGCTGTCGGCAGTGCTGTATGGTGCGAGCTCTGAGAACTACGTGGCGGTGATGGTGTTCTCCCTGCTCTTGGGATGGGTCAACATGTTGTACTACACTCGGGGCTTTCAGCGCACTGGGATCTACAGTGTGATGATACAGAAGGTCAGTACTCAGAAGAGACTTTGTATGAAAAGCTTTTGGGTGTAAGGAACTAGCAGAAGCCCTGCGACTACTTTTCTTCTCTCAGGACTATGAAAGCCATAAGCAGACTTGGTTAACTAAGTAACGATGTTGCAGGAGGACATTAGATCAGTGTTTTCAAGGAAGTAGAGTTGTGGCAAACCACTAGTTTGCTGGGTTTGGGTACGACAGGTGACAGCAGCTGCTGCACGTTTGTGATAGAGAACTCCAAACTAGCAGTCAAAACCAGTGTGAGTTCCGGGAGACCGAAACAGTCTCATCTCTGCTTGGGCTCAGTGAGAAGTGTTTCCAGATCCATAGAGGAGCCTGGGACTAGAAAGACAAGAGAGAGTAGATGTGAAATGAGGTGTCAGGGAAGAATTCTGACAACTCCTTGGGTGAAACGCAGTGGAGATGGAAAGGAAAGAGATGTGTGTGTTGAGACAACATGGAAATACTGGAGAAGTGACATTATCTTGATGTGTTTCAAATAATCCATACCTATTCGTTCCAAAATACCAATAACTAAGTAGCACTCCCTGACATTATTACCTGAGGAAGCCATCTAACCTGTATTAGTGGTTTCTTAAACTCGATAGAAACACTTTCCAACTTGCTTTCAGTATTGTTACTGGGGGTTGGTTTATGATGTGAGGACCGGAGAGATGTGAGAGAAAGAACAGCATCTCCTCCTTCTTTGTGTTTCAGACCTTCCTGAGAGATCTGCTGCGTTTCCTCTTGGTTTATATGATCTTCCTCTTCGGCTTTGCTGCAGGTGAAGACTTGTTCAGCATTACATTGTTGGCTGGGATTCAAGGACTAAACTGCTTTGATGATTCAGATTCTCTTTTTCTCATAGCTCTGGTTACACTGATGGGGGATGCTCCTTCGGTTTCTCACAACAAGTCTCTTGCTCATTTGGAGAGCTCTGGGAACCACGCGATGTACGGTGGGCTGCTCAGTGTCTCCCTTGAGCTCTTCAAGATCACCATTGGGATGGGCGACCTGGATTTCCAGGAACATGCCAGATTCAGATACTTCGTTATGCTCCTGCTGCTTCTCTTTGTGATCCTCACGTACATCCTATTGCTCAACATGCTGATTGCGCTCATGAGCGAGACCGTCACAGATATTTCTGGTGATAGCAAAAGCGTCTGGAAGCTGCAGGTGAGGCAGGGTGCTGCTCAGTGGTTATGTCATGGCCCTAACTCCTATTTGAGTCTCATAGCATCAGAGATGCTCCTTTGTCCCGAGCCTCAGCTAAAACCTTTCTCTTTTCCATAGATTGCCTACTGTGAGGGTAAACCCTAACATCACTGTTAGATGTATTTGAAACTCTTGCTGTTTACATGGCTACCAGCCAGTCCAGATCCGTGTGCACAAGTCACTTGGGAGAGGAAATCACTGACTGCACTGCTAAGAGCACTTGTGGACTGGGCTCCAAATTGATTTTCTAAGTCAAAGAAGCTGTCGATTGGAAAGATCTAATCAAAACGAGGGGCTGAGCTCACTATACCCTCTGCCTACCCATCACTGTTTCTCTCTGACACTGACTTTTTCTTTCAGAGGGCTATTGCTATTCTTGAAATAGAAAAGGCCTGGCTGTGGCGCCAGGGTGGGAAGACGAGGTCTGGCCGCTTCATGTCTGTGGGCCTTAACAAGAAAGATGAGAGGTGGTGTTTCAGGTAAGACAGATGTACTGTTACCTGTTACACACCACCTTAGTGATGGGTTCAGTTGGTAACCCCTGTCCAGCACGGGGAATTTCAGCACTGGCTCAGCAGAGCGACTCAGCTACGTGCTCCTGGGTAGGAACAGACTGGTTGCTGGTTGCAGGACTGGATGTTTGAGAGCTAGTTGAGCTTCCAGCATTGGCACCAAGACACGCTGTCCCCAAAAGATATCCTGTTTAACCCGAGCTGTGCAAGTGGTTGTGGTAGCAGGGGGTCTGCAGCTGCCCCTTGGCTCAGGACCGTGCAACTTGAGCACAACACGAGGGGGCAGCACTTTTTCTTCTCTGTAGGGGTTGTGAGGGCAGATGAAGCAACCCACAATATACAGGGGAAGAAGATAGCTGGAGCTGCCTCGTGGATCTTAGACTGCAGATCTAAAAACCCAGTGCCATAGGGTGCTGCTACAGTGAAAACATTAGGATGGCGTTGGCAGGATGAACTGAGCTGGGATGTTGGGAGGTCTGGACTGAAATGCTGTGCTCTGTGCATCAGGCTCTGTTGTGTTTTGTCTCTCCAGAGTACAGGAAATTAAATGGACAAATTGGGCAAAGGACACGGGAGTTCTTAAGGAAGATCCTGGAAACACCAGTGATTCAGAAATAAATCCAGAAGGTAAATTGAATCATGAAGAAACAGCTTCAATACCCTTTTAGCTTCCTGCTCAGCATCTAATCTTTGTGTGTTATTATGATTTGATAACAGAACATTTAGGCAGGCCATGAAAATGCTTCCACACAGCATCACTTGTCAGCTTAGACTATAAAGAGTACAGATGGACCTGATCAGAGTTCCTTCCTATCACTGGTAGTAGTGGGTAGGAAAGTGCTGAGAAAAACAAGGGCTATTCTTTCCTTTGTCTCTGTAGCCCAGATGTGTAGAGCTTTTTCTAGGAGGAGTCAAATGTAGGTTCAGTCATGCTGCCAGTGTTAAAAGCACACTGACAACTCCATCAGATTTTGCCTAAGGCAGTTACATTTGCTTCTCTTGTTACACCTGAACAGCACCTCTGTGGGGACAATGGGAAGCTGTTGCTTTCTTTATTGCCTGGCACAGCTTGGGAAAACGCTCCACCAGATCTAAGTGCTCTTCACAGAATCACAGGCTGTTAGGGTTTGGAAGGGACCTTGAAAGATCATCCAGTCCAATCCCCTAACAGAGCAGGGTCCCCTAGATCCAGCTGCACGGGAACAGTCCAGGCAGTTTTTAAACATCTCCAGAGAAGGAGGCTCCAGACCCCCCTGGGCAGCCCCTTCCAGTGCTCTGTCACCCTCACTGGGAAGAAGTTTCTTCCCCTCTTGTTGTGGAACCTCCTCTGTTCCAGATGACCCCTGGTGCCCCTTGTCCTATCACTGGGTGCCACTGAGCAGAGCCTAGCTCCTTCCTCCTGAGACCCACCCTTTCCATATTGATCAATATTCATGGGGTCTCCCCTCAGTCTCCTTTTTCCAAGCTAGAAAGATCCAGCTCCCTCAGCCTTTCCTCATCAGGGAGATGCTCCACTCCCTTCAGTGTCTTTGTGGCTCTTTGCTGGACTCTCTTAAGAGGCTCTGTGTCCTTCTGGAAGTGAGGGGCCCAGAGCTGGATACAGTATTCTAGATGCAGTCTCACCAGGGCAGAGTAGAGGGGAAGGAGAACTGTTCCTGATCTACTACCCACCCCACGATGCCATGGGCTGTCCAGTGCAGGTTCTGCCTAGAAGGCAGTTTTCCAGGAGTGGGGAGGTTGTGACACTTACATTACCCAGCTGTTGTATGTTGGATTTTCCCTAAACGTTCACTCTTCTAAAAACTGGATCCCTTTGTCAGCTTCCTGCTGACAAAGGGCCGCTGTGTTTGTCTCCTGCTGTAGAGACAAGATCATGGAAGCGAATGCCACAGAAACAACTGAAAGCAGCTGTTTCAGAGGAGCGGTCACTCTTGCAGCCCCAGCTGTCAGCAACTGAGATGATGCCTCTTGAGGGACAAAGCAGAAATCTTTAGCAGGTTTTCTCCACTGCAACCTTGCTTCCATCTTCAAAGGAGTGGGTCTTCCTATAGTGGCTGGAAGGACCGAAGGCATTGTCAGTATTAAGGTGCATTTCATCAAAGACTCTGGTGCAGCCTTTCAATATTTTCATGCACTTTAATTATTAATTTCCTCTAAAGAAACTATTTTTACTCGACTTTCTCTGCCTGACACTTTCTTATTACTATGTCTAAAGAGCAAGATCAAGGGGGCAGCGGGGAGTGGCAGTGCTTTCTGAGCTGTGCCGAAACAAAGCTGTTGGCTGTAGCGAAGCAAAGGATGGAGCGACCTAAGAATGGGTCAGCTGTTATTGTTTTGTCAAAGAGACTGCGCTGAAGTGCTTGGAATAAAGAGTGTTATAGAGGCATAAAGAGTCGCTAAGGATGGAATTGGCTTCTGTCAGTTGGAGACACGAGTGGCCAAATACTCAGCCCTCAGCGACTAAGGGCCATTGTGAGCCTTTCTGTCAGTAGCTGCAGCCCTCGGGGTTCAGCCCACATCGGAATTCCCACGTTACAGCACTATGATTAAACTGCTGGCACAGAAGTGATGTGGACTTCCTGGACCTGTAATATCCTCTGGTGAATTCCTAACAAACCCATCTTTCACAGGCTGCTTGGTTTCTGCAGAAAACAGCAGCAGAGTCGTGCATGTGGCTGCTGAGAGACAGATGGGCCAAAATGCATTGTGTGGTTACCAGTTCCTGCCAGACTGGCTGTAAACGATTGCGGGGACCTCACTGCTTTTTGCAGTGTGCAGCTGCCCAAGCAGGATGAGAAGCAGATGTTAAACTCTGTGAAAAAGAGATTAAAATGAGCTGTCCCACTTTCAGGCTGTATTTAAAAATACGAGCAGGCAGTATTTCTGTCAACTGTCACTGCAGCCAGTTTACTTGTAGGGAAATTTCATCCCTGGATATATTGTCAGAGTTTCAGCCTCTCTCAAAAAAGAAAGGGAAGATTATAGAACCATAGAATCATTAGAGATCGGAAGGGACATCGAAAGATCATCCAGTCCAATCCCCCTGCCACAGCAGGATCACCCAGACCAAGTCACACAGGAACAGATCCAGGCAGGTCTGGAATGTCTCCAGAGAAGGAGACTCCACAACCCCCCTGGGCAGCCTGTTCCAGTGCTGCCAGTGTGGAACTCTTAGGGGCTTAGGAAATTCCTGATTGCATTTCACCTGCACTGAGCTGACCTCACATTAACCTCATGCAAGTTAATGCAGCCACATCTGGGGATGCAGCGGCTGGTGTTGCATCGGACATCTCTTTCACACTGGGAATGCCTGGTGATAACCCTGAAAAAGCTGCAGACTGCAAGCGTTGGTAGCACCTTTCCTTCTGTAAGATAAACTGTGCAACTCGATCTCCTGTCTCATAGTTCTGCTCAGTAGAGCTTTGTCTTTTGGAGACAGACATCTTGATCTCTTGCTACCTGCTGTGTATGACCGACAGCAAAAGCATTGCTTTTACTACTTACCCTGTCACTTCAAAGGGGTTCTTCCCCTGGGCAGCTTCACTGCACTGGGTCTCTGATTTGTGCCTGTACTCACTCCAGCTTCTGCTGTCTTTTTGCATTGTGAAGCCTTCAGCTGCTTTTGCCATCTAAGGCTTTGTCCTAAGTGTTCCCAAGATTTGGCAAGGTGCTCGTATTGCACAGAGGGATCGTCTGGCGTATGGTAGATCTATTGCTGTACTCGGTGCTCTGCTGCTGCTGGGACACTTGGAGATTGACAAGAAATGCAGACTCAGATCTGCCAGCCCTGTCTGGAGTTGTAATAAACACCCAAAGAGAAATCTTCCTAACTGATAGTGATTTTGATAGATGTGGGTCTGCCTCTTCAAACTGCCTCTTCAGCCGTTCCTTGAATCTCCTTCTCTTTAAATCTCCCTCTTAAGCTCACAGTGTGAGCTTATCTTTTGGTCTGCATCAAAAGTGTTCTTAAATATCCAGTGTCTGCTGCAAAACACAGCCTCTGCATGTGCTTCACAGTCACAGCACAGACCACCAGTCCCAGCCCTCTCACGCTCACGAGTGAAGCTTGATGGACACCAGACAGGGCCAGGTATGTCAGGTTGGTCAGAAGGTTTAGCGGGGCTCGGGCTGCTGTACGGTTCTTTGCGTGATGGGAAAAAGGAGAGGTTTGAGGAATTATGATGAGAGGTGAGTCAGGACTGTGGAGATTAGCATCAGTAACCTCCCAATTTTCCGTGCTCCTAATGCACGAGACACCCCTTTGGTTTTGACCGCCTGAACCACTTCCCATCTGGGCAACGGGAAGGCTGGCTGGGGTTTGTTCTGTGGGATGTCTGCAGTTCCTTGTGAAAGAAAGGCTTTACGGGAGGTAAGGTTTTGGGAGCTGCTCTTAATAGATGTTAATGTTTTGTCAGGAACCACTGCAGTCCTTTGCACAGGAGTTAACAGAGGTTAACTACCTCTTGTGACAGATAAACCTGCATGGGAACCCAGCCCCGTGCAAATGGGGAGGCTGCTGTCATCTGAGCTGACAAAAACCTTTCACCAAGAAACTTCAAGCCTGGTTTGGAGGTTCCCAGTTCCCCAGAAAGCCCTTTTCCTCAAGGCTGTAGGTAGAACCAAGACTTTCTTGTTCCTCAAATGGTTTGCACGTTGTAGTGTTGGGTTTGTACCCCCTCTGTTTTGTTTAAATTGTGCTCCAAGCCAGACCAGTTCGGGGAGGTGTAGCCGTGTGTCAGTTCACGCCCTCCCTTCATCTCTGGGTGAGACCCCACGTGTGACTGAACATACTTTCCGATGCCTGTGTAGCTAGCAAAAGGAGTCTTTGAAATGTGACAAGCAGAAGGGCTCCGACGAAGAACAGATGCTTTACGTAAGGCTACATGAGCCTTAAGGAGCTATCTGTGAGGCGATGCAGATGGCAGATGTCTGAGCTGGGCTGTTTCTGGGGCTGCCTACCAGCTTTGTGCTTCTTTGCTGTGTTTCAGAAACGTCGGTGATCGCTCCGGGACTACAGTGAAACTAAAATAAAACAAAATAAAGATGGTTTATAACAGAAAACTCTTCCACTTTGTAAGGTCACGTGTGATTCAGCAGCACGAACAACAGCGAGGCAGGACTGAAGCAGGCAAAGCCGCCGCAGGGTGTGTGAGTGGGGCTGGCACCGAACTGAAATCTGGAGGCAGGGCATTTTCTGTGCTTCCCCTTTTGATGGGATCTCTGTTTTCAGTTCAGATTGGTGACATGTGCAGAGCTACGGGATTTCTGGTCTGTGAGGATGGTGTGGAATGTTGTTAAACACAGCGAGTCCTTAGAGAACAGAGAGCTGGAGGTTGTTGGAAAGTGTCTCTTCAATTTGCTGCTCTTTGCTGGGAATTGCCAGGAGAACGGACACTTTCTGGGCAAAGAGAACTGTGTCTGTGGAGCAGCTCTCTGGCCCCACACATCTCCCCTTCCAGAAGGATTTGCTATGCAGTTAAGCCTCCTGATCACTCAGCATTTGCTTGTTCAGCTCATTTCCCACTTGGAATAGCAGTGCTCTGCATCCAAATACTTTCTACCCAGGTGTCTGGCAGTGGGAGCTCTCTGGGAGAGACTCCATGCTGGTGTGATCCAGACTGTGCTCCTGAGAAACAAGGGATCAATAACAGTGAAACAGTTTTTGGTAGAGGGGACATGAGATGTGCAGGATCCCTTACCACATCCTGGGCATCCCGCCACAAAATGACCCCGATTCTGACACCAGTGCTTTGTGTGTGTGAGAGAGGGGCAGGGGGGGAACCTCTAGCATTAAAAAATTATTAGGAGGGACATCTGAGAGCTCAGAAATCCCTGCTGTGAGTTCAACCTGCTTGCCCCTTTCAGTGTGAAGTGGCCTGTCCATGTAACAAGCACCAGAGGACAAGGTGCACAGTGCAAACCCAGACCCCAGTGGCTTTTCCAGCCAGATCCCATTGTCCCGGGTTTCCTAAAGGTTTTGATGGACAGAACTGGAGAGAGAGATAAAAACCAGTAACAGAAGTTTGCCTTTCGGTGGGGCTTTGCCTCTGCAGCTTTATTGTAATGTCACTAGCGTACGCCTTGAAACCTCAGCTGGGAAATCCACAACAGAGTCACTTGGTCACAGCAAGCGCAACGAGACACGCAGAGCTGGAGGATCACCAGAGGAAGAGAGCAGCCTTTGCCTGGGATCTCCAGTCCCCCTCCTCGCTTCACCTTAAGGCTGAGAACGATGCGATTGTTCCCGTGCCTGCTCTGCCTAATGAGTGAGTTTTTATCTCTGTGTTTGCTTTATAAACATTAGAAAATAAAAACCTGTATCTGCAGGTTTTGTGTCGTTGCTGCCCTTGTGGTCTTTCACTTGTGCTTTCACTTGGTCTGGAAACCAAGTCATTGCTGGGGACTCGGGTTGGTCCCCCAATGCAAATGAAAGATGAGGACGTTTGGGCTTATTTGGAGCCTCCTTAGTTGATGACTGGGCTTTCTGCTGGTGGAGAGCAATTCTTACGCTTGGGAGTACTGTAGTTTTCATCCTCAGTAGCTGCTGGGTGAGAGACTCTCAAACCTTACAAGCCACGTCTGGCCTGGTACGGGGTTTTGTTGTCTGACTGCTGTAGTTGAGCAGGTGACGGCGGAACGGAGGTGACATTATTTATAGACACAGATTTCTCATAGTGAATGATTGCTCTAGGGGTTTTTTAAAAGAAAAGGTGGATGAACTTCATTTGGGAGCCAGTGTCTGGGGACGGTTCTACCCCGGTTAGATGTCAGCTGCTTGTTCCATAAAGGAAAACCTCCTTACACTGCTGCTCAGCTAGCTCCAGCATTGGATAGCAGTGCTGGGGATACGACTGACCCCTCTCCCTGCCACTCCACAAATAGAGGGGTATTTCAATTCCCTAGTCCTGTTTGGTTCCCTGATGAAAAGAGTCAGTACTCTATGGAAAGAATATTATACTTCCAATATTCCTTTCACACCCTGAGCAGCCTCCCATCCTTCCTGACAGGTTTCACACATCCAGTGCATTTGGGAAAACCAGTTATTCCTTCCATCCTTTTAATGAGGTGCCCAGCAGTGCTCTCAGTGATTTTAGATTTAACATCAAGAGTAATGCTCTTCTTTCCTCCTCATTTACATTTGACGTCTGCGTCTTGTGTGATGCTGTAGTATTTCAACTGATACCTTGCTTCTTGTGCCTGTCATCATGTGGGGAACCTCCCAGCTCTGCCAACACAGGAGGTCCTTTCCAACCACAATTACTCTGTGATATTCCCATCCCTGCTGCTGATTTCTTCCCAAATCTTGACGTTTCTCGAAACAGCTAATGCAAAATGAAGGTGGAATCATGCTGGAGGCTCCTACCCTCCTGCGTGTCTGCAGAATCACAGCAGCACAGAATCATCCTGGTTGGAAAAGGCCTCCTAGATCCCCAAGTCCAACCATCCCGACACCAACAAAAACCCCTCAATACCTGAGAGACTGAGAAACACAAACTAATGCCCTGTCGCTCTTCTCTAGCCAACATTCTTTTCTTGTGTAGTGTTTTGGGTTTCCCTGCTGACCATGGCAGAGCATGAAAACATACCAGCCAGACATCTCGGAGATGTTCTTAGAATGGATCTGACAGGCTGGTGCTGGCCATCTGAACTCCTCAGATCATTCGTATAGTCAGTTAACCAGCAGGTAGGTTGGGTTTGCTTTCTCAGTACAGCACACTTCATTTCAGCAACTAAAGTGCTAAACCCCTCTGAGTCATCCGTGTTGGGAACCCCAGTGAGCCAGGAGCAGGGCATTGCAGCTGGCAGCGGCAGGAGAGCATGGAGTTCTCCGCCCAGGTACCACACAAGCGCAGGGATAGTCACTACAGCGATGCTGGCTCCCTGGGCAGTGATGTTAGCTGGTTTTCTGCTTCAGCATCGTCCCTTACATCAAAGGCAGGTGGACTTTCCAGGGGGCTCATTCCAGTGTTCCTGGAATTCTGGGTTTGTTTCGCAGGACGTTTGCTGGGAGCCTCTGTTAAAGCAGCATCTTGAGGCTGGTGAAGTGGAAACATGCCGATGCCTTGGAGCAGCTCTGAGTCACTATAGGTGTTTTAACGGGTAAAGTGGGATTTACAGAGCAAGGCAGCAGTTTGGGATGGTCCTCCTGCACCCTGACAGGGCTGCACATCTGTGTCCAAAGTGGGGGGCATTTGAGGAAGCAGAAGCAAAGCCGAAGTTCCCTGTATCTGCAGGTTTTGTGTCGTTGCTGCCCTTGTGGTCTTTCACTTGTGCTTTCACAGCCGGCCGGGGGTAATGTGGGATCACTTGCAGAAGCTCTGATTAAAACTGGAGTCAGGAGAGACTCTGGATGGACACAAGGACAGAATCTGAGCTCTCATTAGTACTTCAGAGGTTAAAGTGCGTGTTTAACAGCAGGCTCTCCCTCCAGCTTCTCCAGTGGAGTCCGGGCATTCGAAGCAAAGATTTCAGGCTGGAGAAATCACTAAAATCAAGGTTTTGTACTTTCCTTTAGTTCTACTTTTAAACAGCCACTTGGTCTGAGTCACTCGGGCTTATTCCTGAAATGTACGTGAGGTGTTCAAACACGTCGTGTGATTGACAAAGGTTTGGGGATGGGGTACAGCTCAGCGCTTGGGTTTCCAGCGTTTAGTGTGGTAACCAGCCTTTCTCGCATCCTACTTGGTGACATTTTCAGTCTGTCACTTAGACTGAAGTGTATTTATCTAATCTTCTGTAAGTGCCTACCACACTTACAGAAATCAAGAGCCAAGGTGTGAGCGGGGTTGGCTCCCCACAGACTAAAACCCGAGATCAGCCCTTTTCCTGTGGGCTGCCTTGCAAGAAGGAAGGGGAAAAAAACACCCCCTTACCTTTAGGATGCTGATTCAGTTACAGCTCTGGGAGTAACAGGCAGAGTCTTTTCTTGGGTGGTTGTTTCAATCTATTTTGAGAAGTTACTGGACTTCTAGCAGAGTTGCATCCTCAGCAGAGTCTCCATCATTTTTGGCACCAACTCCCTCCCTTGCTGCCAAGCTTTGAGCTTTTTGTTACCATCCCACAAAATCCTACTCTCCTCTTCTTACGAGGTTTATCATCACGCTGCTCTCATGGGGAACCATCCCTGCTGCTGCTTTAATCTACTGGGTTTCAGTGTCCTGGTCTGTTGAACCTCAGCTTTATGGGAAGTTAAACCTCCGGTGCCACCCTGAAGTGACCCAACCCTTACACAAACCCCTGCGTTTTGTTTCCTCTCCTCTCCTAATCGCAGGCTTGTGAGCTTCAGCTGATAGGAGATGTCTCGTGATACCCAGGATGGGCTTCCACAATGGAACAGCAGAGCTTGTGTTACTTTAGTTTGCATCAGGCTGGGCAAGAAAGGGCTTTGTTAATCAAAATCAGTGAAACCTCCAGAGCTTTGCATCTCCCGCCCGTCGCCCGCCTCTGCTGTCGTGGCTGGCGGAGCTTGGGGGCTGCCTGTTAACTGACTCTACAATTTATGCTCATTATTTATTTGTTTGCAGTGGTCAAGTCCTCTGGGAGCTTTAACGTGGACACTAGCAAGACGTGGGTCACACCACACACAGCCTCTTTGTTGTGGCCGGCGGTCCTTCAGCACTGCGATGGGAACACAACCATGTAAGGAACAGAAGACAGACAAACGTAAACACACTCTCAGGTCTTTCTGGAAGCCTGTGGCCGAAGGTCACATAGCCTCTCCCTTTCTACAACAGTTAGCAAAGATGGCTCTGCCTCTGACACAGAATTGGCCCCTGGTTCTCCGGGGCCGATGAGTGATGTTAGACCATCGTCGGTGTGAGATGAACTTCATGCGAGTGTGCGCGATGCTTCTCCCCCTCACCCACAGCCAAGTCGGGGCACTGTACAGAAGGGACGTTTGCTCTTTTAACCAAAGGTAGAAGCAAACAGCTGTGGTTTTGCAGTACTTCCTGGCATACTGCATCTTCTCTGTGCCTTCAGCACCCACAGCACCCTGCAGATGTCAAGGGTGATGTCACGAGCTTGGTCTGAAGACCATAGAGAGCTGGAAAATACTGTATTTTGAGCATTGGGTCTGCAGGGGAAGAAGAATGGATGGCTAGGCTAGCAAGCAGAAGCCGACCGCAAGTGGTTGCTGTAGAGATAACCTACATAACGCTGAGCAGATTGCTCGGGCTCTGTGGCACACGGTCTATTTTAAGGTTTGGGGTAGAGCAACTTTTCTGCCCCTTTCAGCAGAGCCTGGCTGACTCAAGCCCGGTCTCCATTACCCCCAGCAGGGCTGCCCCTTCCCATTGCCATGGTTGGACTTTCCCTACCTTTCACGCCAGGATTTTATAGTAATTTCCAGACCTCCTCCTTGGGGTGGGGGAGCTCTTCTGAATTCACCGTTCAGACAATGGGAAGTCTGATGATTTGTAGGAGCAAATGTTTTCCTTTTAGAGGCTGATTCAGCTCAAACTCACCCCGGGGTCCGGTTCATTTTGGCACAGATGTTTGGTTTGCACTGTGCTGCCAGAAGCCTTTGCCTCGTTGTGTCACCTTCCCTCTTTTCCACCTTTTCTCTCATTCTGCAGGATGTTGGTTACTTCTGCAGTAGACGCAGGGCTGGGCTGGCTGAGGAAGTGCATGGTTTTGCAGGAGGAGATCCAGTGCCAGGAGATACCTCTGCGAGGTACAGTCCATCTTCCCCTTCCCAGCACTCGCTTTGCTGTGATCGTGAGAGGGTTCAGAGGTGATTCAGAGAGAACTGGGCATGCTGCTAGGTCCTGCACAGTGAGATAAATGCAAACCCACAGTCCTAATGGTGGGAAGGACAGAGAGCTGCTGGAGGGTGTCCAGCATAGAGCAAAGAAGATGAAGGAAGTAGAGCAGCTCCCTTCTGAGGAAAGGCTGAGGGAACTGGGTCTCTTGAGCTTGGAGGAGAGGAGGCTGAGGGGGGACCTCATTCATGGCTATAAATCTGTGAGGGGTGGGTGTCAGGAGGGTGGAGCCAGGCATCTGGTGACAGGACAAGGGGCACTGGGTGCCAGCTGGAACAGAGGAGGTTCCCTATCAATATCAGCAGGAATTTCTTCCCAGGGAGGGTCCTGGAGCACTGGAAGGGGCTGCCCAGGTGGTTGTGGAGTCTCCTTCCCTGGAGATGTTCCAGACCCGCCTGGCTGTGTTCCTGTCTGACTTGGTCTGGGTGATCCTGCTGAGGCAGGGGGATTGGACTGGATGATCTTTCCAGGTCCCTTCTGATCCCTAAGGATTCTATGATTCTATGAAGTGCTGATCTGTGGCCACAGCTTACAGCTCCACCTAAACTCCATTAAAATTCAAGGCAAAAGGTTTTCTCTCTGATGTGTTCGTTCCTGCTAATGCTGCTGATAGCATCGATTCAAAGTGCTTCTTCTAGGAGAGCTGAGCTGGTAGCCGTAGTCTTTCTCTGGGTGTGTTCTCTTTGCCCACGGCTGACGCATACCATACCAACTTAAAGTCTGTCATTGTTTGTTCAATCATTTATCCCATTTCAGGGAAGGTTAAAGGCTCCAAAAACGTGCAGGATGGTGGCATAGCTGCTGTCAGGAATTCAGACTGGATCCTGGTAAGGGACTGAAAATATCCACAGCTGGGAGAGACTCTATTTTCCAAAAGGCACTGTGCTTCTGCTGGGAAATGGGAGGGAGCAGACCCAATAGAGAGATGAAGCCTAAAAGCTCTTGGCTGGGTACTGGCAGGTTGTAAGGCCAGCTGGAGCATTGCCAGCCATGAGGGGAAACTGAGGAAAGCCCTTCTCATTGGCTGAGGACTGCAGTGGACCTTGTTCATTGCTGCAGCCATCCTCACAGGAGAGGGGAGGCTTAGAAGAGCCACTGATTTGGAGGGCAACGCCTCACTTTGGCAAAGCCCCCTGCCTCTGCTCAGGACTGGACTCCTGGGTAAGGTGGTGTGGCAGGGGTCACCCAGGGAAGGTGCTATTTAACTCTCCTTGGGCTTTCAGTGCTGCGCAGGGGATGCTGAACCTTTGCCAGGTGGCATCCTGAGGCATCTCTGCTCTGCTCAGCATCCATTACCACTCCCCAGGCTTGCCTGCAGAAGAAGCAACACCGAGCCTTCACCACCAGCGAGGACCTGAACGGTGTTTGCACTCTGCTCACCAGAGACTTGCGCAGCACAGCTTTCCTCAACCTCACCAAGATCGGTACTGGAGCAGAGCTGTGCAGAGCAAACAGCATGAGGTTCTGCTCTAACAGCAGGGACCTTCTGAGTCCCTAACCACTGAGGTTTATCGTCTGCTGGGAGAGAGTGGGAGCTCAATTTTCACATCTATTACAGTGCCTTCACCAGGATTTCAAGGTTTAGCCTTGAAGATTAGCACCCAGCAGCAGGGATTTTCGGGTGTAGTGACCTGTGCATCTAGAAGATCCAGCTCTTACACCAGAATTTAGTAAAGCATCAACATTCTTAGTAGATGGATGTGACAGACACCCCCCCAGGATTCATAGAAGAGAGCCTGGGCACTCAGGGCTGTTCCTTCCAGCTTAACTGGGCTGTTGCATATTTAATCAAGGGAGCAGAGAGCTGGCCTGGTGATGTAGCCCTGCTGTGCCTCGTGCTGTCACTGCAAAGAAGATGATGAGTTTAAATTAGACCCCTCGACGGTCTCACTCCATCTTCAGTTGTCCAAGTGCTGTTAACAGTCTGAGCCTCAGGTCTTCTGCAAATTTGGGAATGTGGGTGGAAGCAGATCCTGAGCTTAGGGTGGGTTCATTCCAGGAGTCATTTCCAAAGGCTGAGAGTAGTTTTTGTCTTGCTTTTTGAATTCTTTAGTTGGGACCAAATTAAATGGCATTCCGAGTAAAACCAGCAAAGGCAAAGCTGCTGACAGCAGCAGCTCTGTCAGCACAGACCCCAGCGGCGGTGCATGCGGTGAGCAGTTTGGCAGCGAGGGGAAAACCCACATGTGCAAAGGTAAGTGCTGGACAGGAACGAGCACTTGCTTCCTGCTGCAAGAGCTGAGGTTGTAGTAGCTTGCATTCATCTGGGGACAGAGAGCTGGGGAGGGAAGAGGCTGAGGATATGAAGGGTATTTGTCATGGTAAATGGTCACTACCACAACCTTCATGAACTGACACGGACACTACAGTGTGGGCCACATCTCAGCTAGACCTGCGCTTGGAATGGCTGGGTGGTGCTACAGTCACGTATTTGGTTGTGTAGCAGTAGTCACAGCAGCACAGAATCATCCTGGGTGGAAAGGACCTCCTAGA
>VZRI01004711.1:0-32577 GCA_013397515.1 Upupa epops
TAGGATCAGGTAAGACTGAGCTCCAGATAGGAAGTGAAGGTGTATACATTTCAGCTGGCGTGGCAGAGACCTTGGCCATGGGAATAAATTGCAGATTTCTTGTGACTTATTTGCTCCTGAAGGCTAAAATCTGTTAGATTGTAAGATTTATATTGGAGTCCACCTAGGAGCACATGCTCTGCTATCCAGCATGTCAGGCTTCCAAATTCTAGTAAGGATTCATTAAACTGTTTGGTATATAAATAGTCCAATGTGTGACACAAAAATCTCATCTCTTTGCCTTCTTGGCAGCAGCGAAATTCACCCAGAACAACTTGACCAGCATGTAGTTATTTTAGATTATTAGGAGTGTGAAGCTTCAACCTATCATATGCTAAAAGAAAGCACTTTCATTGTAACTTCTGTAAAATAATCATCCAAGCAACAACTTCACAGAGTCACAGTGTTGTTTTGGTTGGAAGACTTCTCAGATCATCAAGTCCAACCACTGACACAGCACTGCCAGGCCACCACTAAATCAAGTCCCTCAGCACCACAACTGTATGCCTTTTAAATACCTCCAGGGATGGTGACTACACTTCCACTTTTGTGCCAGAGGTCCACCAAGTAAAAAGGCAGTTTTACAGTGGTTTTCAAATGATCTTTTTCAGACCGGTAAGAAAGACCACATGTATTTGTACCTGATTCAGGACCACCCAGTTGGGATCAATCTGTGCATCCCCCTCTGGGTCCAGGACTACTGTCTGATATGCTCTGAAGTCTGTCAAAGTGATCTCTGCATTCTCAGGGCACACATCGATCCGGTCAATCACTGTATCCTGGTCGAAGTCAGACTCACAGATATCCCCAACTCCGTCACCTGAGTGCATAAGGGAAATGTAAGCAGATTTATGGCACAACAAGCAGCCACATGGTTGAGCCATTGAATCAGAGTATCTCAGAAGCAGGTGGAGTCTCAACTCTCATGGCCAAGGTGCCCAGGGAGGGGACCTGAGGATCTCTGTCTTGGCCAAGACGCTCCTATGTGTTGGGCTCCCTCCTGGAATATGTGTGTGCACAGCTAGTGACTGTCAGATCCCAGTCCACATGTGTAATGCCTGAGGAAGGATGTCATGTTTAAGCCCCAAAATTGCTCCTGAAGGCCCATTTTACCATTATCATCTTCCTGCCCTGGGTTGGGAACCAGCCTACAGTTATCAGGTCCTGGTGGCAAGAGGTCAGGAATGCCATCATTATCATCATCCTCATCACACTCATCACCCAAACCATCTTTATCCGTGTCCAGCTGGGAGCTGTTAATGATGGTGGGGCAATTGTCTGTGCTGTCCTGGTGCCCATCGCCATCACTGCAATCACAAAGAAGAAAAGAAATGGCATGCCAGTATGCATAGGGGTGGCAGCACGGGAAACTGCAAAAAGAGCACTGGAGACAGCCCCAGAGCTGGAAACAGACCAGTGGAGCACCCAGACCTGGCATTGCCCAGGTGGCTAAGCAGTCCTTTTCAATTAATGAAAAGAACAAGATGCCTTACTTGGGGTGGGAAAAGATCCCAGAGCCCAAGATTACAGAGGACATTCGATTCTAAAGCGTATGCAAGGCACATCCAGCAAGTGCAGTGTCACCTGCCTGGGGGACAGGCTACAGAAGAGCATTTGGGAAGTTACAGGATGGCTGCAGTGTTAATCCGTGTCAGCAGTTAACTGCATCTGTGCAAAAAAGTGTCCTGATATCAGGTATGTTCTTGCACACACTGTGAACCAGATGGTTTCTGGTGATAAGCAGGCACGTTTGCCCTCATTAGCTTTTTGCCTAGGGCAGAAATGGCATGCAGCCACATTAAGGATGTGCTGCAGCTTAGAGCTGTGCATACTCCCACAGATGCCTGCATAAGAAAGATGCTTTAATTTTAAGTCAGAGTGACTAATGAATTCACATTCTTGAGATAAAGTGCAATGAGGCCGTGCCATATATCTACTGCAAGGTTAACCTCAAACAGAGCTACCAGGAAATGCTTCATACATATTAGTTAGGTTTGAGGGGAAAAAAAGAAAATATGCCCTTCTTCAAAACAGAAGGACAAAACCAAGGCCATATCTACGTGAGAGCAAAACAGCTCCCAGCTGAGGGCCCAGCACCTACTGGCCCAAGATTGGGGATGGTCCCTGTGGAGGCAGACAAGGGGGTTCCCTGTAAGTACTTGTCCCAGAATACAGCCAGCACCAACAGCCCTGGGGCAAAACCTTGCAGCCTTCTATGGCTGGTGAAATGTTGTGCCAACATAGGATTTATCACTTCCCTTTCCTCTTGCACAGGAAGGGATTTGCCATCCTCAAAGTTGGTTATGCACAAGCTTCTTCTAGATAGGCATTAGCAGTTTCCAGTGGGAGTGTACCTCCCTGAATGCTCAGGTTAAGTAATCCATAGAGGAGCCTTGCAACTCCTGCTGTGCTACAGCAAAGGGGGTTGTCTGGAAATGTTTTATACTTGATAATAAAATCCTATTTCTGAAACATGAGTTTCTTACAGAAAAACATACAGCCCTTGACTGTGAAATTCCAATTAAGGAAGAAAAGAAAGACAAAAGGAATGAAAAATAATTAAAAAGAAGACTTTACCTCACTAAGAAGTTTTGGGCAGTGCTCTGGGTTTTACAACAGAACTACTCTGAATGTCCCTACCACAGGATCTCACAGTAAGGCTGTGTGAACATGGGGCTAAAGGTGAAAGGCTCCATAATTGTACTGCTACAGGGAAGTGAACCAATAACGCTGCCAAATCATAACTCTGTTTTTGAAATAACGTTCCTATGAGGAGGTTCTGGAATTAAATTCAGACTAATCTGAGGAACTACAGCTCTCCAGGAAACAGTAGCATGCCTCAGCTCAAAAGTAGCATCTTCCCTGCTGCTGTTAGAAGCCACAACACAGCATACCTGTCCTGATTGGTATCACATGAATCACCCACCAGGTCATTGTCAATATCTGACTGCAAAAGAAAACAGAGGAAGTTTCAGCGTCAGCTGGTGAGGGAATCCATTAAAATGGTAGTATTCAACCAAACCACAAACAAATAAAACAGAATTAAACAAAAGCAGGGAGAACATTTGTTTTACAAAACACATTTTCTTTTTTGCATCATCTAACTAAAAAAAGTCAGTTTTATTAAAGAAAAAGATAACTAGAAGATTATAAACAGGGTTAAACTTGACAGGAGCAATTCAAGCAAGATGAGTAGCTCCAGTGCGATTCCTCTAATACTGGTAACAAGTATCCTTCATCACTAACCAAGATTGATTTCTTAAGCTGCTTTATAAATCTACCACGTTTCTCTAAAATGTTCAGTATCTATTGTTAGTCACGAGGTTGTAATCAGAATTAAAAACATACAGAAATTTCACTCACCTAGTAGCAGCATAAGTTTGCTAAATAAGGACACAAGGATTTTATCCTAACTAAAGAAATACCAAGTGTAACTAAATCACACCACTCTGTGGAGTCTGGCATTGGATTCCAGGTCTGGAGCATGCCTACATTTCAGAGCACAACAGCAGAAGACACTGGAAGAGGCAGAGGTGAGAATACACCTGGTAGCTCACCTTTCACAGGCCAGGAGAGTTCATAGCTCCATGAAGCTTTCCTGAATGCCTACCATTGAAAGATGAACACTGTGGCTGCAGATAAACACTGACTGTGCCTTGATCTTTAACATACTTTTGGACCTCAGCAGGCCCTCCCCTTAAACAAGAACATTTTTATGTTTTGCTGGCTAACCTGGTTTGGGTTGCTGATTGTAGGGCAGCTGTCACAGGCATCACCAACACCATCATTATCCTCATCCTCTTGGTTTTTATTTGGGATCCTCTGACAATTATCCAAAAGGTTCTTAATACCTAGTGAAAAGTGAGTTGGATGTTAGTTAAAAACAGTTCCCATATTTGTTAGTGAACAACATAAACATCAGGAGCAACTATTTAATCTTGCAATGACCCTACAAGCCTACACAGCAAGTCTTTCCTATGTGTGCATCCATTCATTTAATAGAAGAAACATCTTGCTAAAGAACAGCTTTCAACACCGTCACACCCACTCAATCAATTACACAAATTCATTCTATCCTGTTCCTGTATCCTAGCTTACAGGATGGCATGTCTCATCTTCATTATTGTATTTGAAGGGTTGTGATTTTTTTCACTCCTTTCAAGCCTCCTACAGCAACAAAAATAGTACATTATGCAGCTCTTGGCCATCCAGAAGATGCAGCAGATGGGTGATCTGGGACACATTTGCTCCTTTGGGAAATTACTGAATGACCAATGGCCTTAACTTACACATGAAACATGGCTTGGTTTATCTGTTCAGTGCTCCAAATGGAGGATAAAGGACACGTATTAATCTAAAAGAAGAGGATTACAAGCACAAGTTTCATGAAAAAGACTTAGCAGATGATGACAGGAAGTATCACAACATGTGTCACATTCAGAGCAAGTTTCAAGAACAGCAGAGAAGCTGGAAGTGAAGAACTACCAACCATCTCCATCCATGTCATCATCACAAGCATCTCCTTTCCCATCACCATCTGTGTCCCTCTGGTCATTATTCAAGATATGGCGGCAGTTGTCACAAGCATCTCCAAAGATATCTTGGTCACCATTTCTCTGGTTAACATTGGGAGTCAAGACACAGTTATCCTGTAAGAGACACAGATCTAAATCTGACATGACATCCTGAGTTTTTAACTTCTACTATAGTGGATTTATAGAAGTCCAGTGTCTGTTTCTAGTTTCTCAGAAAATTATTACTGTGAGCAGTTTTACACTTTATGTGAATATTAGCTCTAGATCAGATATCACTGGCTCCTTCCAAGCTCTGTTTTGAACCTAAATATAAACATACAGTATGATAAGGATTTATTTATAACTTTGGTTCTCATTTTGGATGTGTACATGTAACCTGTTCAGGTGTTCTGTCTCCCGTACATGGTCGGTATCAAAGCTGACAGTTCAGAGACTATGGTAGGATCTCAATGAGAGGCCATTGCCCCCTTCTGGTCTAGAGAACGAATTTTGATGCAAAAAGGTAACACGGTTTTTTTTCCTTGTGGCTTTTTGGTTTTTTTGTCAACCAAGGGGCAATTAACTCTCTAAGACCGTCAGGAAGCACATGGAGAAAACTTTATCTCGAAGTAGTGTAAACTTTATCAGTCATGATAAAGCGCACTTATGACCTCATCCTCCTGTACACATAGTGGCTGAACAGAGCTTAGCAACAGGAAGCCAGTTACTTGATTATGAAGGTGTTGAATCTGCATACAGATTTACAGATGGAGGAGGATTTAACATCTTTCATTATAGAAGATTACTAAAACCACAGTTCCTTCAAGCTATCAGAATTTAGGGTTGGCCTCTGTGGTAGAGCAGCCTGAGACAGACGTGATATGACTGGTAGTCTGACCTAGCTCCACTTTGCATGGAGCGCTTTTTCTGTCTACCTTGGAAGTGCATTTCATAATACCACAGAAGGATCTCAATGTAGAGCAACAACAGGCATGTTTAGATACAGGCTGAAGACAAGAACTTTTACTGACTATAGTACTCTCTGCTATATTCTGCAGTAGTGTATCTGCATGGAAACCCCTTTTACTTTGAGAACATCACATAAAGCTTTTTCATAGTATTGCCAATACAGTCAGTACTTTATGTTCATTGAAAAGACACTAACAAAAGTAATGTTCCTGAAGGCCATGCTATGGAAAGTTGTGACAGAAGGACACAGGTTCTGCATTCAATGTAAAATAAAATAGTAGAGCAAACACTGCTTGGATTTAGGCATGAGTGACACAGACTGGGTTTCTAGGTCTTAATAATAGCAAGCATTATATAACAGAAAAACACAGAATTTAGGGAGCTGCTAAGAGTGATAGATATGGGTCAGTCTCTGGCAAATAGTAGTGAAATAGATTTCAAAATCACTGCCTATCGCAGTAACGTGAAATCCTTCTGTTTGCACAGACTCTTGCACACTGACCCACACAGCACCTGCTCATTAGGAATGCCATCCCCATCTGCATCATCATCACAAGCATCTCCAATCCCGTCACCATCAGCATCTTCTTGTCCAGAGTTTGGGACAAATCTGCAATTGTCCTACAGTAAAAATGAGACATGTCTGGTATTCTCTAGATAGACTGGGTGCTTTAATAATTTGAATTACATTTTCTATTATTGTTTTAATTAATTGATTAATTAAATTAAATACATTTTATCCAGAGGAATTCAATAACTTTTTAAAAAGGTTAATATATCTAATAATGCTTTTCCTACTCTTTCTCTTTCCCCCTTCATGCTTTTAATTTTTATAGGATTAAGAAATAATTTTTTACCTTTCTGCAGTATTCAGCAGAGCACAAGAGTTCTTCATTAGGGTAGCCATCAATGTCAATATCTTTTCCACAGATATAGCCATCACCAGCCCAGCCAATGCCACACTATCAATAAAACACCATGGTAGTACTACAAAAGGTTAATGAGTCACTGTAGCGGTGTTTGAGAGGGAAAATATGTGTCCAATCTTGAAAACACTAATGGAGGGAAGGCATGGACAGACACTGAAGTACCATGAGATACAGTTCAGTGTCTCTTGATGCAAACAAAAAATTCTTTGTTTCAGGCTCTCTTTGTTTCTGGGGACAGCCAGAAGGAAAATGGAGTGTTTGCCTGCAACACCTAATGATTTTAGTGGAAGCTATAGATTTCTTATAGACACTGGTCAGGAAGCAATTTTTGTTCCTCACCTGCAGGTGGAGAAAAAGAAGAAAGACCTACGCAGAATATGCTTCCAGCATCTCAGCAAGGGTCCCAGAGTTAGATTGGATGACTGTATTTTGTTCAGTATCTCAATAACACATCTGCATCTAGAGGAAACTTTAGGAGAATACTGTGCTGACAGTTACTAGGTTTACATAAGCAAAGGAATTGCATCTGCACACTAGTGTCTATTAGACAATTACATGGGTACTGTTTCAAACCAGTGCCTAATTTGTCTTGTAAATGAATATGCATACATAAAATTGCATGTGAATATCTGGCTTCCCATTAAAATAAGGACTTGCCTAACACAAGTATTTAAGTGTCTTCATATTACAGCATGGATTTTAAATATCTTAAGATTCTCCTTCTCTGAAACAAATATACTTAACAATTACACCAAAGCAAGTGTCAGCAAAAGCACACACTGTATCCAAATTCAGGATATAGGATCAGTTTCCTGTTTTCCCTTGCAAGCTGGAAAAATCAGTCGTACTTTGGTTAGACTCTCAAATGGAAATTAATATGCTACTTGGTGTTCCTCTGCAGCCTACTTGTGCCTACAATCTCTGGTCTCACTTGGAAAAATACCAACTTTATAAGGAGGTAAATACAAGCATATTGGGTAAGCAGAGAGGATCCCTACTCACACCCCTATGCAGGTGAGCACCAGGAGAGGAACTTCTTGTAGTGGTGTCTTCTGTAGACTGACATTTGACAGTCCTTTCTGAGGAGAATATAGAAAGTCTATAAAACCCTCTCTCAAAAGTTCAAATTACACAGACACAGTAAATATGGTACAGGAGTATGGCTGCCTTATACACATGCTCCAAGAAGAAAATACTGCAAGGCAGACTCAGCTTGATTGTTTTCATAGCTGTCTGGGCCTGTGTGCCACCATCTGGTTAAAACAACCCGAATATAAAGTGACCGCCAACACTTTCTTAGTTCCCGCTGAAAGAAGGCTGTAGTTCACTGTACAAATGCATCACAATACATGGACTCACAATACATGTCACCTCTCCTCTCCTCTCCTCAGTACAACGGGCATGAATACTGCATGGATTGAGGGCTCGAGTCCTGCAGCTCCTCTCAGCCTGGCATCCCCTGGCTTGGTCTCCTGTGTATCCTGGCTTACACTGGCCACAGTGGTAAGACCCCTGTAAGGATAAAAACTCACTAGTCACCCTTTAACAGGACTTGTTTTCTTTCAAAGCAAGCATGTGAATGTGATTCACATCACACTGCTTATGCACCCGTTCACCCACTTTCATTCATTGAACCATCTTGCACGGTGAATAAACTTTATCTTCTACATTAAACTTAGGTTTGGCTCCCACAGTGCAGAACAGAAGACATGCCAAACCATCAACTATTTAGACCAGTCATTTATTTAACCAGAGAAAACTCATGCAGCTTTTTAATTATGTCTTGTCCCTGCCAGTATCTCTGAGCTACTTCCAGATGAAAAAAAACTTGAAGTTCTAAGCAGCACCTGCCTAATCAGATTGGATGCTCTATATTTCCGTATAAAGCAGACCCATTAGTGTATCTAAACTGGAATGGCCACAACTTTTAACCAAAGACAGATAAGATAGTTCACTATGTCTCGGCCCCATTTTATTTTACTTTTTAATTTAAATGTCTTTAAGCTGATTTTAGCTAACTCTTTAGACAAGAATTCAGGTATTGAAGACACAGTCATCCTCATTTATACTGCAGTGAGAACATCCATGTAACCATTTGCAGGGTTTTACCTAGACACATACATACATATTTTTCATTTATGCCACTCTCTCATGTAGACAAATGAAAAAAAAGCTTAAGCTAAGGAATCTCAATGTGTGCTGGGACAATCACTATATTAGACAGATGCTAATGGGGTGGGGGTGAGGTGTCTTTTTTACATGTCTGAAACAGCTTTTGTCTCTATCTTACATTCTGTGGCTTTACAACCTATGATATAAAAGTTAATTGAAAACAAATTTTTTCTTTATAAGATAATTATTTTTGGTACTTTGGGAACAGAAACAGGCACGTCTCTGCCAAATTTGTGCATCTATCTATTTGTGAAACTGGGGTACCTCACACAACCTCACTCTTCCCATAGAAAGTATGGAGAAACCATCAGAATTGTCCCAGCCCACCATCATGGGTATTGTTTTTGTCCTCTGTTCCTAGCTTCATTCCAGATGTTAATTCTGTGTTGCCTGCATACCTTCAGGCTGAAAGACTATGATATACAGATGACTGAAGAGTCAAATAGTCACTGAGTCACACAAATGGTATGGCCTGTATAAAACCCAGCTAGCTGCCCAGACACATTATCCTAATAGAGGCCAGAGTATGTTGTCCAGAGTCTGCTGAATTGGCTCAGTATATTCTGTCCTATATCAAACTCTGCTATGCATTAAACTGCCTCTATGGCAGCATTTCCAGATCAAACTGTTTCTAAAGTGAGGCAAGTAAAAAAAAAAAACCAAAACCACCCTGCCTTGTTTAGATCTATGGCAGCCTGCTTGTTGCCAGATGCAAAATGAGCGTGATGACCTCCTGAAGAGGACTAGTCACATCTAGTCATGCAGTTACATACAAAGTGGCAGCAAAAATATTCTAGATACTAATAACAAAAAATTAAATTTAAGGAGAGAAACTGACCAAGCTGTGAAAGCTGATCCAGAAATCCAAGGTTATTCAAAAAGACAGAACACAACTTCAGACACTGCTGGTACCCTCAATAGTATCCAGCTGAAAAAAAGACTCTGCTTCACACATACAGGATACTTTCAACACTTCTTTGACATGGACAAAGCCTGCTCTTTGCAGCCAGCTGTAGCTGAACAGTATTTATGGTGGCATGAGTGGCACAAACAGGACAATGAGGAGATCAGGCCCAGTTAGCATGAGTTTATGAAAGGCAGGTCCTACTTGGTGAACCTGATCTCCTTCTATGATGATATGTCCTGCCTAGTGGATGAGGCAAGGACTGTGGGTGTTGTTTACCTGACTTTGCTGTTTTCCACAGCATCCTCCTGTAGAAACTGGCTGCTCGTGGCTTGGATGGGTATATGCTGCTCTGGGTAAACACTGGCTAGGAGGTTGGACCCGAAAAGTGGTGGTGAATGGATTTAAATTTAGTTGGCAGCCAGACATCTGTCGTGTTCCCCAATTGTTCAGTATTGGGACCTGTACTGTTCCATATCTTTATCAATGATCTGGACAAGGGGATCAAGTGTACTCTCAGTACATTTGCAGACGATACATAGAGGCAGGAGTGTTGATCTGCTTGAGGGAAGGGAGGCTCTACAGAGAGATCTGGACATCTGGATCAATAAGCCAAGACCAGTGGTATGAGGCTGAACAAAGACAAGTACTGGGTCCTGCACTTGGGTCACAATAACTCCATGCAATTGCCCAGGCTTGAGGNCAATAGCTCCATGCAATTGCCCAGGCTTGAGGATGTGTGGTTGGAAAGCTACCCAACAGAAAAGGACCCCAGAGTGTTGGTCAACATGTAGCTGAATATGGCCAGCAGCGCGCCCAGGTGGCCAAGAAGGCAAATAGCATGCCTAGCATGTATCAGAAATAGTATAGCTAGTAGAGGAGTAGGAAGGTGATCGTAGAATCGTACGATAAACATGATTGGAAAGGACCTACTAGATCACAGAGTCAAACCATACTCACACCCACAAATAGTGTGATACTGTGATACCTAAATACCTGATGGGTGGAAAAACACAAAATAGCCCCTTCCATGCCTACCACTATAGCAAGTCACTAAGCACCGTGGCTACACACTTTTTAAACACCTTCAGGAATGGTGACTCAACCACCTCCCTGGGAAGGCTGTTCCAGTGCCCCACCACTCTTTCTGTAAAGAAATTCTTCCCAATATCTAATCTAAACCTCCGCTGTCTCAGCTTCAGATGATTTCCCATCCTCTGGTACTCAGCTTTGGAGAGGTTGCTCTGCACAGTTAGAGATGCTGTTTCAGGTCCAAAGATGTCCTGTAAGGAGTGGCTGAGGGAACTGGGTGTCCTTAGCCTTGAGAAAAAGAGACTGAGGGCAGAACTCTGTAACTACCTGAAAAGAAGTTGCAGCACAGTGGAGGGGCCAGTTTCCTCTCAAGTAACAAGTGCTAAGGAAATGGCCTCAAGTTGCACCAAAGAAGATTCAGACTGGACATAGGATTTTTTTTTTAAGTGAAAGTGTTGCCACACACCGTAGCAGGCTACTCAGGCAAGACACTTAGACCTGAAAATATTTAAAAGATGTGTAATTATGGTGCTTAGGGGCATCGCTTAGTGACAGACTTCTCAGCAATATCTTAATAGTTAGATGCAATGATTAAGAGTTTTTTCAAACCTAATTGGTTATATAATTTGTTTCTAAGTGAAGTGTCCAACATGCTTTATAACACTAAAATGATCGTATGTCTCTTCTATAGCCACCTGTACTTAACTTTGCTTGCTCTCTGAATTTATTAACTCTGGATATTAAAAGTGTTGCACTCTCCTCTCTGCATTTATTCAGAGGGATATCTGGTACTGTATAAATACCTAATAAGATGAAGACATTACTCCCATTAAAAGAGTATTTAGGGAAACAGCTTGCTGCAGCAGTTTCCAGGTGGAAAGAGATGAGGGGAAGCAAAGATTCTATCTTCAAAGAAGGTTCCTTGCAATAGTGTACCCAATAAATACACACAACTGGATAGAGAGAAGAGTTCCTGTTGTTCCTCAGAAAAAGTGGATGCAGACCATATTGTATGCTAATTATAAAGTACTGATTTTTTAAAAAATATTAACGAGTAAAAGAGTAAAGGGTTCTTTGGTTTAGATAAAACCAACAAATAAACCACAATATTCAGCAATCCAATCAGAGAATAAATCCAATCCTACATTCACAGAATTTAAAAACATTCAATTTTGTAAAGCCACAAAGGAAGAGGTGCTTACCAAAGTATTTATGCAGTGGGAATTTGGAACGCAGAGTCCAAGCCCACCATTCTGACATTCATCAATATCCAAGCAGACCTAGAAATAAAACAAATCAATATATAATAAAAACAATGCCAGTTTGAGATACAGATACGAAGAAAAATGCACTAAATTTAAACTCTAGGAAAAGTTATAATCTCTACTGAAATGAGTCTCAGAATGGCAGACATACACATAACCTCAATCTCCAATGGATCTCCACACACATAGAAACCCTGACGTAGCACTGTAATACAGAAAATGTCTATCTTAGAATGGATTTACAGTTTGTTCACAAAAGTTTAGAAAAGAACTATGTTCCTCTTGTAGGATAACACAATGCAAAAAAAGGACAGTAAAATACGTCTTTTCTTTCATACTTTCCTTAGTTCAAAGCTAGTTAGTAGAAATCAACTGAGTCCCCTTTAAAGTGGATCAGAGGTATCTGTGAAGATGACAATTTTTCTTGTCTCTATATTGGTCCTGAGTATTGGACTGTATTCTGCCATTAAAGCCATGGAAACACAACTCAGATTTTCTAATTGAAACACTGAGCTTTGCCTAATGGCACAAAACAACTATGGTTTGACTGAAGTACAAATAATATGCAGTACAGATGCACTGATTTAAACAAGCACCTTGCAGTGGTGGCTGCCACTCACCTGTTTATTGCTCTTGGCATAGCTGACTCCTACCCCTTGCACGGTTTGTCCTGTATATCCTGGGGGACATGACTCACATCGGAAACCTGAAACAGTGTTCACGCATCGTACTCCAGGGAAGCAAGGGTTGTAACGACACTGCAGAGAAAAGAAATGAACAAAGCACACTTTCGTGCTTCCATAATATCCATACTGTGTACACAGTCAAAGGCAATGCAGTGCCTTCATGTCTTCTGTTTGGAGCTGTCTTACAGAGGAAATAGTCTGTGCAGGTATTTCTGACCCCAAAGGCCTTCAATTATCTCTGTAATTTAAGTAATATTTGCAGCCTTCCATTACAGCGTGCAGTTGATGCCTTAAGCTCTGATCCCCAGTCATTCCTTTTGCTGGGCAGGTTCAGCAACCCCAGAGGCTGAAAGCCCTCTGGAAGGGTCCAGACCATAATAAGATAGCCACATAATTCCAATGTAGCTAATTGTCTTGCAGTTGTGTTTTGTACACATAGAAGTGGCAGCAGCTTTTTTCCTCACTTGGGTAAATCTTATAGACAGAAGTAACTCAAATATAAGGCAGATGAGCAGGAATGTGTCAGTGGCACCTATACTTTTCTAGATGAGGGCCCACAAACAATCCTTGGCAATTCTCCCAAAATACCACATGTACACAGCATCACTCTTGGCTTGAAGGCACCATTCACTTCACTGCCTTGAGCAGTTTTATAGTTTCATAGCTGTAACCAATTTCACTGGCCTTGTTGATGCCAGTTTGGGAACCATATCCCTGCATTGCTGCTTTTCCAACATCAACACTAGTTGCTAGGCAATGTGTGTAAGAGTATTGAAAATATCAACATGGCATCATGCCGCATATGGCTCAAAGACAACAATAAATAAGAAACACGTGAAAGAGATATAAAAAACTTTTAAGAATATGCCTTCCCCCTCTCCCTCCACCCCCGCTCCCCCATCTCTAACAGAAATACATCCTTAAGATGGAGGGAGCACAAGCCAGAAGACATCCACTTACAAAACACATACGACTTGTAAGCAAATACACAAGGGAGTTAGAAAAGGCATGTTTAACATTGGAACACGTTTTATGGAAAGATCAGTTAGAAGTACATCCACAATTAGCATAAGGAAAATGTAAAAACCTGACAGACATTTTGTGTTTCGTATTTGCTGTGGATTTTTTTTACTGTAGGCAGCAGAGGGCACTCGAATTACACTGTATGCAGCATATAACTGCGACCCCCTAGGTACATGGCATCACCACTACTTTGAGGTGTCTTCAAAGTGGCAATGCTAACAGCATCAGAAAAGATGATGGCAGCTCTTAGTGAGGAAGTTTCTAAATTTGTCCTTATCTGAATTTGTACATGAAGTTCTCTTTCAATGCCTATTATTAGGAAGTACAGGAATAGTTAATTTGGTAGATAAGTGGCCTCCCAGAAGAGATTCCTAAAGAGCTTTAAGAAAAAACAAAAAACTTTTCTTCCTTGGTCTTAGTCAGCTGGGGAAAAGAGTTAATATGACACATCCTTTTATTAAACAAAGAAAAGCTAATGTCATTTATTATCTCCTTCTTTTGCCGCTGCAAAGTCTTTGGTGAAAATCTAGATGTTAAAGGAGATATGTACTGCTGAAAAAAATTGTGCCAGACTAGGTGGCTCTTTAATGTCAGTGTCCATATAAAGATTTTGTACAAGTAAGACTGTATCTCTATGATAACTGTTTTGGCAACACTTCCTTGTTGTTCCTAATGTGATACAAAGTCAGCCATGTGGGGTGGTGTCAGGAACAAGAAAGCATGTCAATCTCCTGTGGCAGAACCTGACTGCTCATAAAGAATAATGATGGACCACTGCAGACCTGTCTTGTTTGTTTTCCCACCAGTACTCTCATGGGTAGAGTTGCTCCAGTCCTAAAAATGGCAGGGTGGCAGTTATTGCCATGCTCTGCCTCCCTTTCATAGGATAGCTCAGGAGATGGAACTCAACTGTACTGGTGGGCTCCACCTAGGCTGGCTTGAGTCTTTCACCCTGCCTGTCAGACACTAAAATTGTAGCACAGTATCTTAGCTTCACCTCTTGCATTCACATTTCAGAACTCCATTCCATTTTTTCATAGAATCATTAGGGATAGAAAGGGACCTCTAAAGATCATCTAGTCCAATCCCCCTGACACAAAAGGATCACCTAGACCAAGTTGCACAGGAACACATCCAGGCGGGTCTTGAACATCTCCAGAGAAGGAGACTCCACAACGCCCCTGGGCAGCCTGTTCAATACTCTGTTACCCTCCCTGGGAAGAAGTTCCTTCTGATATTTATATGGAACCTCCTATGTTCCAGCTTGCACCCATTGCCCCTTGTCCTATCACCAGATGATTTTGAGAAGAGCCTGGCTCCATCCTCCTGACACCCCTCATATATTTAATTTTTTGTGCCTTCTATTGCAGAAAAGTTCGTGTAAGGTGAGGTGAAACAAAAAACATCACCTACAACTCAATCACTTTCTCTCCCCAGTGTTTTTCACAGATAGCTGTGAGTTGGGCACAATACATTCTCTCTGCTGATGGCTTACAGAAATGAGTAAATCAAAAGGAATTGATATACACATGCAGTGGAAACACATGGCCTTTTGCCTAGGAAGGAGAACGAAAGGAATAGCTTTTGCTATTTTATATCATTAAGCAGATACATTGGTAGCCCTGTGTTATCCACAGGCAGAGTTAAAGACCTAATTCTCCTCTTGCCCTAGTTGAGGTACTTTTCCACAAATATCATTAAAGAGTAACAATAAAAATTATTATAGAAATAGAAAAAAAGCAGTGACTGTATGTAATTTGTTGTCTGTGTTCTGAGCAACTCTCACATTCCAACTAACACAGGTTTTATTTAATCATTTAAGACATTTATTAACTCAGTCCTCAATACAAATGAGCTCTGAATTTCTAACATACAGGACATGAAAAATAAATTTAAGTCATCATCAGCTTTCAATGCAACTATAAAAATGCAAAAGGAACAATAAAAGTTTGTAAGTTTCATAGACTTTTAAGGTAAAGCTGAAAACATAGCTCCATTTTGAGTTGAAGAGAGAAGAATTTTGTCTCCAAAGCTGGTTCAGGAGCACTACAATTTAAAGAATCAAAGGCCATATTGACAAGAAGTGTCTCTGCAGCCTATAACAGAAGCTATTGCATATTCTTGTGAAATAGAAACAACCATGTCAGATGCTTGGTTTTGTTGTTTTGTGGGGTTTTTCTTCAACATTAAACTCCTTTACATGGAACAAGATGGAGAGCAGGAATCAAATCATAATGAATTAATATTCACTGTGCAAGCAGTCAACAAACGCTGAACACGTTGATATGAATGAAACTGTTGCTTTTGAAATTCCCCCTTCCTCCCCCCCACCCCCNTGGTAACTTCAGTGAAAGTCACTATTTTACCTCATCGATATCTGAGCAGGTAACTCCATTTCCTGTCAGCCCTTCAGGGCAGGGGCCACACTGAAATCCCTCTGCAGTCTCCATGCACCTGACTCCCCTGAAGCAGGAATTAACTTCGCATTTGGGTTTACTGCGCCTAGGAAGCTGAGTTGGAAAATTCACAGTCCCCAAACCTTTAATGCATAAAAAAAAAGTTTCAGAGATTGAAAGAAACATCCCATCCTGGAGATTCCCAAGATGCTGAGCAACAAGGGATTCATGTTTCTGCACAGTTATACTACCAGCTGTGCTGTTCTTGAGAAGACTTCATGCTGGGAATGGACCAGAGGCTTGCTGTGTCCCAAGAGACTGGAGTTTAAGGCCATATGCTGCTTCTGGCAAGATGTGGGAGCCCTCCTGCTAGGTTAATCCTGGCACAGATATGCTGCTGGCCAGCTGAGGAAACTCTTAAAAGCCACTGACCTCAGATGGCCCAAGGGACTCAAGTGTGACAGTACAATGCATTTCTCTGGCTAAATAGACGACACTGCATAGGAAAAATGGTGTCATTTCTCAAGAGCATTTCTGACAGCCTTAGGAATAAAAGAGGTAAAGAAGTAGCAGCTGGCAGTTTATGAACATGCAGCAGGACATGCAAGTGCACTGGCTTTCATGCACAGAGACCAGCCCTGAGAAAAGCAATGTTTTCTGAGACTCTAGCAGGCACTGACCCTCAGTACTGATCCTTGCAGACTTCCTTTTTGGCACTTACACATAAAGGTTAATTTGGCTAGAGCTCAGCTTGAGGTTTGATGAACTGATACAGTGGAAGAAGAGATATGCTAGAAGGCCTGATAAGTTTAAGGCCTTTAACCCCACCCAGTGAAGGAGTATTTTAGTTTTTATACTGAGTCTATGCATGTCCTGATTGTCAGCTATATAGAATGGCCGTGCAGCTTGCACTTAGGAAAAAAGATGGAGACCACCTTTAGGATCTCACTGCTGGTAATCAGTTAATTCCTACTCAGAATGTGATTATTTTCAGGCTGCAGAAGGTCTTCCTCAGACTAACACGACCACTAAAGCAGACTATGATTCCCACCTTGTGCTTCAACTAAGATTGTTCATGTCTGGCAGGCAATGTCTTCCTGCAGAGGAACAAGTGGCACAGCTTTGTGGCAGTGAGGACAGGATGAGTGGTACTGCTTGGTTTAGTGGGGTTTTATTCCCCAATAGATAATTGTTTGATCTATGGAGACTGAAAGCTTTTTCTCTAATGAAAATCCTCTTTAAATTTGTGTCAAATACATTTGGATCTTTGGACACAGTATTTTTAAAACAGTACTTCTGAGAAACCACATAAAGCTGATGCAATCAATACTAATTTTAAAACAAAGGTACATCTCCTCTTACTGCCTTTTAAAGGCAGTAACAGGAATACTTACCACATGCTTGGCACTCAGATATGGTATTTCTCAGAAAAGTTGTTTCTTTGACCTTGAGGATGTAGAAAATAAACACTATTAGGATATAGGTAGCTCTAGTTTGCACCTGGCCTCCAAATGAATCATTAGCATTTGTCCTCAAGATGTCATTCAAAGCATGCAACATAGATACTTTATCTTGAAATAAACTGCTCTTTGTAGGCCATAAAATTAAAGACAGTTACAACGATTGTACTTGGATTCAGTCTTCATCAACAGGACCTTTTATCATTACTTGCTTAACTAAATGCATAAACCACCAGCAATCCCACTTCTAACACCCACCAGAAGGTGGAACCAATGCAATCTCGGTTCTGTGTAATACACCTATCTCTGGGCTAGCGCGGCTGGTGTAGTTCTTCACTTAGAATACTAGATTTTCTCACTCTATATGGTTGTTTCTTCTCCACTCTGTCGTGCCTCTGAAGCAATGAGATATACACAGGAGTGTAATGCTTATGTGAATCTCGCCCTGTCTCTGTCAAATGTGTAACCTTGGAGTATTTCACATGAAACATGTGTAAAGTACCTGTTGTCTGAGAAGGTCCTTCACATCTCCCAGTATTTGGTTCATCTGCATCATCTGACCCATCAGCTGCCTATTAAAATCATCTACAGGGAAACAGCAATGAAAAAAGTGTACAATTCACTAATTCTTTCATTTCCATGGTAACTTCTGAGAAACAGGATCAAAATACTGTGAAGAACCAAGTAAGGTAGACATTTGTTACTTAGACTAAACACGGTTCTAGTTCCAATTTTTATAGAATCATTTGCATGGACTCAAAACTTTTCTGGGCTGGACTTCATTGTATACCACAGAAATAGGCAAAGCAAAAGCTTTTCCACAGATAGAAAAAGCATTCTGTGATTTTTCTACCACTATTTCACTGTGAAGGCTCTCTAGTAAGACCTAACAGCATTGGCAACTAATGTCACCAGTATTACTGGTTTCTCCCGGGCCTGAGGTCAGAAACTCTAAGTGAAACATTAGGATGTCAAGACTGCTTTTTTTTGAAAACTCATTTGAGGCAGGAGGGCAGGGTGGGGTGTGAAGTATCTGTTCACACAGTGTAATGTCACACAAATCACACATGGATTCCATGACACCACAACTGATTCCTGCACAGATTCAAAGCTAAATTACCAAGATTTCTGAGCAAACACAATATGCAGCTGACAAGGCATCAAAAGTACCCACTATGATGAAAACAGTGCTCCTAATACCTGAAACAGAACGAGGCTTTTCTTCCAAAAGGCAGCTCATCATGCTACATATAAATTTCAGAGTTGAGGTCACTTCTGGGCAGTGCAGAATTTGTATGGACTCACAAAATACCTACTCAGTGCACTATGAACTCACACCAAGGCTAATTCTCAATAATAAGAAATAAACTAAAAACATGTAAGACCATTATATCTGGAATGAGCCACAGGGAAAGACCAGAACCAGCTCAAGGATCTTTACATGAGATTGTTATCTGTTAAGTGAAACATTAGTTTTGACTCAATGACAGAGGAGAAGCAGCAGAGAGCATGTTGCACTTAAGTCACGACAACTCAGCACAGTATTACAGGCTTAGGGGAAAGTGGCAGGAAAGCTGCTCATCAGAAAGAGACCTGGGGCCATTGTTTACTAATCCGAAAAATATGGGACAACAGTGTGCCCGGGTGGCCAAGATAGCATATGGCACCCTGGCTTGTATTAGTGCAGCCAGCAGAACTAGGGTAGTGATTGTCTCCCAGTCCTCAGGCACACCTTGAGCACTGTGTTCAGTAGAAACCTCAATAGTAGTAGCACCTCAACGCAAGAAAGACAGTGAGGTGCCATAGCAGGCCCAAAGAAGGGCAATGAGAGTGGTGAAGGGTCTGGAGAACAAGCCTTAAGAAGAATGGCTGACAGAGCTGGGTTTGCTTAGTCTGAAGAGATTGCTGAGGGAAGACTTTATTGCTGCTTTCAACTACCTGAAATTAGGTTGTAGAGAGGTGGATGTTGGTCTCATCTCACAAATAACAAGTGATAGAACGAGAGGAAATAGCTTCAAATTGCACCAGAAGTTTAGGTTAGACATTTGGAAAAACTTCTTTATTGAAAGGTAATAATGGAACAGGCTGCCCAAGGACAGCCAATCCTGGAAGTGTTTAAAAGTCGTATCATAAAAGATATGGAGTTAGGGACATGGTTTTGTGTACCATGGTTTGGTAGCGTTAAGGTAATGGTTGTACTTGATTCCAGTCTAAATGACCTTGTGATTCTATGTTTAGCACGGTAGCTCATAGTAGTTTCTGTTTGTAACTCACTTCACATTTTGTAGGTTCCTCAAACAGCTGTTTGTTTACTTCTTCAAGCGTGTATGTCAGAATAAATTTCACAAATATATGCTCTTTTATGTTCTAAGCAGGCAGGCTATTTTGATATTCTTCCCAATAGCTTCAGGGAAGTTTATTCATGTGTTACTTTTGTCAATATTGGAAGTTTATATGAAAAAATGCTTTTCTTAATGTTTACCTCATTGTTTTGTACTTCAAAGCATGTCTAACTGTTTCCAAACATTCTAATGGGAATTGTCCAACTCTTCACATACTATGCTTTCTTCATTTCATATTCTTTCATCAAAACACTGAACAACTTTAAAGACTCAAGAACCACCTGTTCCAAAATCTGCCTCTGTTCTAGTCCAAACCTTGTATTATTTTTAAATGAGAGTAAGGTGACAGGACCTAATATCATGAGTATCTCAGTATTCCATGGTGGAATTTGGTATGCAGACTGTTGGGACAGATGCTGGAGTCTGTTCTCATTTTGCTTGCTCTTTTTAAACAAGAAATGGTTTAGACATTATTGACTGAGATCTGCAAAAACTTGTCTAGATTTCAAAAGGTTGGCTAACATCTAAATCAAAACCAGGCCTATTCTCTATGGCTAGGTTTTGCAGGCTGCTAACCTTTAGGTGAACTAAATAGGTTATTCTGCTGTGAACTTTATGTCCTGTTCACAAATTAGACAGCAGAGTGGAAACAGGGGACTTCCCACCATTACTGTTTCTCTCTCCCACTTAAAGACAGGTCCTGCAGTAGGCCCCACCTACAACAGAATGACTACTGATCAATGGTAAGAACTCAGAAAGTTCAAGTAGCTGTTGGTCCACAGTATATTGTAGAGTGGCTTTTCCCAGGACTGAGCAAAAGGTAAGCAAGCAGCCATAGAGATATTTGATGCCACCATGTAGACTTTTTCATTCATACCCCACTTTCTGAGGCAACTGCCAAGTTCAGCTAGTCCCTAGCTCAATATTCGAGTCAGGAAAAACCTGAGTAACAGAATGGCTTTCACAGAAATAGGTCAATTCAAAGACAGATCTGAACTAGTGTCCAACAGGGAACTGAAGTCCCTCAATATGCTTATTCTATGGTCATGTCAGGGAGCTACCCTGTCTTTCTCTATGCAGGAGATAATCATAGCATAATTCAGCCTGGAAAAGACTGCCAAGGTCATCAAGTCCAACCATGAACCCTGCTCTACCAAGTTCATGTCTAAACTATGTCTCTAAGCTTCGTATCTACATGACTTATAAACACATCCAGGGATGGTGACTCAACCACCTCCCTGGACATTCACTGTTGGATGAATCTTTCAGTATTTCCTAATGCCCAGCCTAAACCACTCCCGGTTTGAGGCTTGAGGCTGTTCCTTGTTCTTCTATCACTAATTACCTATGAGAAGAGACAAGCACCCACCTCTCTACAGCGTCACTTTAGGTAGTTGTAGAGGTCTCCCCTCATCCTTCTCTTTCTCAGACTAAATAGCCCAGGTTCCCTTAGCTGCTCCTCATAAAACTTGTTTTTTAGACCCTTTGCCAGCTTCATTGCTCTTCTCTGCACTTGCTCCAACACCTCAATGTCTTTCTTACATTGAGGTGCCCAAAACTGACCACAGCACTTGAGATGTGGCCACACCAATGCTAAGAACAGGGGGAAAATATCTTCCCTACTTCTGCTGGCTATGCCACTTCTGATACAAACCAGAATACTCTTAGCTTTCTTCACCATTGCAGCATGATTTGGGTTGGAAGAGACCTTCAAAGATCATCTAGTCTAACCCCTATGCCATGGTAGACATTTCATTAGGCTGAGTTACTTAAAACCCTATCCAATCTGATTGTGAACATTTCCAGTAATAGGGCATCCACAGCTTTTATGGACAACATGCTCCAGTCAAGTCCTTTGATACAGAGCAAGTGACCAGCTTCATTGCACAACTAATTGGCCTTGCTAGGGCAAACACACCAGCACTAGCTTGTGTAATTGCACACCATTGTGAAATGTCTCATAAGTAATTCTCTTAGCCCTCTTCGGATCAATACTGGCTCAAGCATAGTACTTGCTGCTATCTGACAAAGTCAGAGAGCTCTGAATTGTCATTCAAGAGGTTGTGGCTATTTGGCCAGAGATCCAGCCATGATTGAGGTATGGATGATGGCTGACAAAAGAATCATTTCTTGTCAGACTATAATGCTCCACTAAATTAGTTGCTTATACAAACCGCACATTGAATTGTGAAGAGGTTTAAAGTAAACAGAAGAAGGTATCATCTCAGAGATGTGAAAGTCTCATTGCAAGGAGACATTCTTGAACATGCATTCAAAATCAATTGGACAGAACAATGGAAGGAAATATATATTGAGTTCAAACAACAGAGACTTCACCCCTGAGACAAGAACTCTATATACTACGAACTGCTGGAGAACAAGAAAGTATTCAGGGAAAAAACACACTGTAACTCTACTCTCTTATACTCTTGCCCTTGGGTCTGTATTGGTATACTGTCTGTAACAGTAGCTAGGTTAGAAGAACCTTTGTTCCAGTGTAGCACAGCTTTTTTTTTTAGTACTATGACAAGTTCAGGTACCAAACATGAACTAGATGCCTTCTAACCTGAATGATTTTTTGGTGAAGCAGTACAGAAATCTCATCTTTCAAACCCAATGCATCTCACACTGTATTTTGACATCCACATAAGAAGATTGAAATGCATGTTTACTTTCTGTCTGATCATCATATTCTCATCTACATCACTTTGATGTTTCAGCCTTGGAGACTAAACACGGAGGGATATCACAGCAGTGAGCAATGACCAGGCACACAGAGCCATTCAGGTCCAAAGTTTTCCCAAGGATTTACTAATTCATATGAAAACACGTGCTTTTACCAAGATATGTAGGTCTCACACCCCTACACAACTTTTCCTGGGTGAAAGAAAAATTGTGGTTATCTGATACTGCTCCTGCAAAAACAGCATACATAAAAAGCAAGGCAGCTCAGTCAATATGGCTGTTGGAAAATATGCACCTTTTTCTTTGGCAAATACTATTATGTAGGTTTTGAATTTAAGTTATTTGTTTTATTATTATTAATAATATCATAATAATTCCACTTAAAGGTTATACACAACTGAATTTGAAAGTCTCAGCCATGCAGAGGCAGATAGGGAGAGACAGTGTTTCTGTATCACTACTGTTCATGTTGTTGACTAATGAGCAAAAGCTACAAACGAGATAGCTGCAAGCCTGCCATCTGGAAACTTTGCTTATAGCTATGAGTTTTTTCAGAAGGAAACACTGAATTAACTTTGTCGGTTGATTTATGGCAAAAAGAGAGACTTTTGATGGCAAAACTCTGTATGTTTTGCCTAGGTGTATATGTGTTAAGCAATGAGAAAACAGAAGCATATGCAACTAAGGATTTACATAACTAGAGAGAAAACAAATTCAGTTATCACTGCACACCACTGATTCTTACATTCACATAATGTACCCCAGATGCTTTCCCTATAAAACTGTGTATCTTGTATCTATCTCTTTTGATTGCTAATCTAAGGAAGCAATGCTGTGAGGTTAGGTTTGGCAGAGGACAGAAGGAAAGGGTATGAAAGAGAGAGCTTCTGATGCAGACTGTGTCAAATCCTGAACCCCTTTTCCCCCATGATTGTCACTTATTAACATATTGCACACACAGTGCAAACCCATTTTTTTCCTGCATGCCCACAGCCACATACAAGGACTATGAAGAGGCACTGATGGGGCAGCCTAGCCCAACTTTGTTGTGTAAAGAAGTTAGATAGCACTCTTGTTCATCACAGGGGAACACAACCAGCCCTTGGGGACCTGCAGGAATCCCAGCAGCCTCAGCTTCTTCCTTTCCTTCCACCCTGATTCCAGCTTGGTCATCATGATGCTTAGAGGCAGAAAAGGAATGGTTTTGGAGCAGATTTACATTTCAGCAGATGACAAAGCTGTAGATAACTTGTGTCAGGAGTAGCAGCTGCCTTGCAATGCCTTTTTTGCACACATACCCACAGGCTCTGTAGCCACAGTACCAACATGCTCTGCAGTATCTTGTGTTCTTCGTGTCTTATTCCTTTCTTCTCAGGACACTCCAGTGATCAACAGGGTGTGAATACCAAGTGGATAAGTACATTGATAGGTTTTGCTACTCCTTTAATCTACCTATTTTCATAGAGTATCACCTTTAGGATTGCTTCCTGTCTGCAGCTGTCTACAATTTGAATACTTAAAATATTATTAAGCTGACATGAATGGATCAGGAAAACAAAGGTTTACCTTCTAAATTAGGTGAAATGAGTAAAAGCCTCTTTTACTCATTATGGACTCTTGCTTCACTAGGACAACAACTCATAGCTTTATCACTAGCAGCAGTGACCATTTCCCCCCCAAATACAACTACTTCTAAAACATTTACAGGAAATTTTTGTGGCTATAATTCCATGAAATTGTTGTTATCACTTGTCTATAGGGCTTCTCCACAATTTTGGCATTCATTACTTTGGCTTCTCTGCATTGATATCTTAAAGAATAATTTTAACTACTGGTTGCAGGACTTACCAGTGTACTGAGGAACAGGTTCAATTTGTTGAAGAAAACAATCTTGCAGGTTCCCCACTTCAGCAAGTGTTCCTCCAATTACCAGCTTCAGCTCATCCAGTGTGCCCTGGAATCACAAGAAAAACAAAGCTGATAATTCTGGTAAGACAAAGGAAAAAATGTGAAATATTAGAGAGAGTGGATTAGTATTATAGAGAGAGTGTCCATTTCCCAAGCATGCAGACCACACACCACCATGCGAACTGTAATAAAATCCCTCATCATTGCCATGTACATTTTCACATAGCTGTGGTCTTCGAACTTTTTCCTAGTGTTCCAATTCATATGTTCTCCCACATCAGGAATTTCACATATTTTTACACCCACAGCATGTAAAAATTTTTGGTGGTGTTACTGAATTGAATTCAAAGTAGTCTTTTTCCCTACTCTCAGACAGTTTACATTCATGTGTGTACCTTAGTGATTCTCCATATAAAAAGGTTCATTTTCAATCCCGCAATGAAACAAAGCCAGGAGGAAACCTTGGAAGGAGATTGCCCTTGCACTTTGTAATGCATGTTTTGCATTAATGATGATGGAAGGTGATTGCGGAAAATACTGTTTACCTCAGACTGCTGATACAGAGCTGACAGGAAGATATGCAAACCCCTGTTTGGCAGATAGAGGCAGAAAAGAAGCCAAACAGATGTCAGTTATACACCATCTTCTTTTGTGTTTTCAGACATGTGGCTTAGCATGAAAAAGCCACATACACAGCTAAGGATTGCTTGCACTGAGCAGCTGTAAGAAATTGACAAGAAGAGCTGCCTTTACTGCATCAGATAAGTCATTGCATAAGGTCCACTTTCCAAAAACACGGAGACTGAAATGAGAGAGACAGTAATAATAATATTTGAATAAGCTAAAAACTGTGTTTAGAATGAGTAGCATAACTATTACTGGGTTCAATGAAGAAAAGGTTTCACTTGTGCCACAAGGAACTTATATATATTTACAGTTGTTTCACAAGTCAATATTAAAGTATTACTGAAGCACCACTGCACAAAGCTTGGCTGCTGCAAAAGCTGAGATTTGGGGATCCAAAGGATCGCTTTTGATACCTCTAGATCTAAGCCTAATCCCAGTTTTCTCACTCACCTGTGGCTTCTCCTGGAAAGTGCGCAACACCACTGCTGCCGATCTCTGAGACAGCACTGAAAATGCTTTTGGCAGGTCCTGAATCGCACCTACTTGCAGACAGTCCAGATACATCTCTACTGTGTTCAATCCCTGCTGTAGACCACCGAGCCACAAGATGACAGCATGTGGTTTCCCATCAGCCAGCTGAACATTGCTAAAGATCACTGAATTCAGCTTTCCATCACTCTTCAGATAGCGCAGCACCACTAGTACAAAACACACAGAAGGTCTATCAGAGAGTAGCACATATCTCAAGGCTGATAAAATCAGATCCTATGGAAATCTTACAGTTGCTCTAGTATTTTTCCACCTATCAGCTTTTGTAAATGCATCCCATATACAGGTACCAACAGTAATAATAAATAGGACATAAATTCTCACAGCAGGATTACCAGGAGTCGTACATAGCCTCCTCATTCCTTTGCATCCCTCCCTGCGGTGTTTTCCACTGCATTGTAGGGGCCTCTCAAACTGGCTTAACCAGTGGCACAGGACATAATGTGCTACAATGGCAAAGGGTGTAACAAATACCCTGCAGTCAGCACTTTGGCAAGTCTAGGTCTTACAGACCTATGAATACTCTGTAGCAGAAAACTAGAACTAGAAAAGAGAGCTTGAGTGTTGCATATTGCATTCAGTGAAGCCATCTGACAGTGTATCCAAACGCATCATTAAAGAAACCAAAGGAAATGTGATTCCAGACTGTAATAAAAAGTAAACCATAACAACATAAAAAGCACCTTCCACCCCTGAAGTTGACCAAATCCCCTTCCAATTCCTTTTAAGCTATTAGTGAATGTTCTACTTGATAACACACAGAACAGATTCTCATTTTATGAAGTAAAATACACCATCAAAAACACAAAAACCCTCTTACACACTAAGTAATACTGCAAAAAATACCATTTTATGAAGGAAATTGAATTGGTAAGCTAGGATCAGCAAGCTAAATCTTAGAACATCTAGCTTGTTCTCACTAGAAAATCACTCTCTCATCCTCCAAGTACATCCCTGTGAAATGAATGAACCAAGTGCCTAACTACATTAGGCAGAACTTCTTTCAAAGACCCCTTTGATCACCACCCTGCACAGTAACAGATAGATGCACTGAGGAGTCAGGCTGCAGAGATACTAAACAGCTATGTGCTGGCTCTTGTGAACATATACCAGGATTTCACTAGAGGACTGATACTGTTATATCAAGAGAGGACCCACAAATGTTCTCCTCATTAAGAAACCCCTATGTTAACATAAGGTTAGGTAAAACTTGTGGATATTGTGGAAGCAAAAGATCTTATTAGCACCAGACCTAGTAACACCAACTGAACTCTCCTAATTTCAACTAATGTTAAGAAATTATCTTTCTATCTCTCTACTACTAATGTACCCTTTTTGATACTATGATACCTCTGTTTGTCCATAACACTTAAATTACTAGGCACATTCCGTACTACTATTCTAATTGCTCAGTATAATGATTAGAAAAATCCAGATTTATACCAGCATGAGATGGACAGGGTATATTTCCACCTTTAAAGTTTACACTAGTGCTAAAGTCTCAGCAGCTGCCATCAATATCCAGAATGTTTTCACTGCTGTCTATGTCAAACAACTGCCAGAGCTGAGATTTGCACAAAGGTGCATGAGGTCACCAGTAACTTGCTAAAAGGTAGCATTTCTTGGCAATCTCAAAAGTCTGGCAAGACAGAAACATTGCAGGCATTTTACTTAAGTCAGTATTACGTATGCCTGGTCATATGAAAGCAGGTCTTTGGATGCAAGCCCTGTATTCAGAGTGACCCAATGCAGTAGCAAGCTACAGAAACAAAGAAAATATGGTGGCAGAGCCCACAATAGATTCTGCCAGAATACTTTCAGGACACGTAACAGTTTGTCTTGGAAAGAGGATCAAGTATTTCTCCTTCAGCCAAAGCCAAATATTCATCTGGTAAACTAGAGTATGCTTTTGAAGGGAGGTTTTTCTGGACCACAGCCTCTGCCTCAGTGAGATTTAACTCAACCAAACCCATGCATTATGTGCTTATTGCTAGGATATTTTGTACAGACATTCATGAGAGTTAAGTGGCTCACCTTTACCATTTAAGAAACAGAATTTCAATGAATCAAATAGTTCTAACAAGAAAAAAGAAACTGCTTCATAGTATTGTCAAGTTACATCTCTTTTACCTGCTTACTTCCTTCATTCCATAAAGAAATAATTCCAAAAGTATATGAAACCCATAGATGCTGTTTGCCTCTGAAAAGCACATTGGTCCAATCAATACAAATTGAACAGTTACTCAGTAATACAGATCTGTGCTTTAAAAATCTGTAGGCTTTATGAACATCTTAGTATTTGTTGTAACACAACAAAACCATGAGCGATCTCTTTGTAGCACAGCTCTCTCAAACATGGCACTTCAAAGGACAACTTGGGCTTTGGGCTACTTAGATCACATTTGTGCATGTAAATGTTTTGCCACACAGAGGAAGCTCCCTTATGCGCCCTTCCAAAACCACAGATATTTAGATACCACATTTTGCTAAGAAACTAACACTGTCTCACCATTTAAGTCATGATTTCCAGTCTTGGGAAGATCACAAACAGTTCCACATTCTGTAAGTTAAGTTCACAAGACAATCTACTTGATGCAGTTTAACTTACTGTATGATATAGGCATATGGGACACAAAATCACAGAATCACAGAATTATTTGGGCTAGAAAAGACCTCTAAGATTATCAAGCCCAGCCTATGACATAACAGCACCATGATCACCTAGACCATGGCACTAAGTGCCACATCCAGTCTTTTCTTAAATATCTCCAGATATTTGGTCTCCATCACCTCTCTGGGCAGTCCATTTCAGTGTCGAATTACCCTTTCCATGAGGAAGTGCTTCCTAACATCCAACCTAAATCTTCCTTGGTGCAGATTCATGCCACACCCTCTCGACCTATCACTAGTTGCCTGGCAGAAAAGCCCAAACCCCACCTGTCTAAACTTGATGCTTCCACAGAAATCACGTATGGAAACACTGCCTACTACTTGCATGCTGTCGTATGTCTTAAACAAGGTGCACTGAAGTATTAATAAAGAGGCAAACAGGCCCTCCTGGAACATCCTTACTGTGAAGGTTCCCCATTTGAACACTCCTTTACAACAGGTAGGTTGCAGATGTTCCCTATCTATTCCACACTTATCACTGACAGGACTATCGTGTTTATGTTGCATGTCTATAAGCCTCCATTCTGGTGTAGTCCTCAAAGTAAAGAACCATACAGAAATTACAGTCATCGAAGAAAAGACTCACATTAAGATATCAAGTATTCTTGAAAAATCAACATAAGAGTTGGATATATTCAAAATTGTATGTTTGTGTGTATACATACACATTCCTATATATAACACTTAAACACATAAGAATGTATGGAGGTATGCATGTGTGTGCATTTGGAGGTGAGGGAGAAAGGAAGTATATGTGATCCATCATTTAGTGAAAAGCATTTCTTCTCTGCCCGCAGCAGGCAGGTTTGAAATAGATGATCTCTAAGGTCCCCTCCAACTTAAACCATTCTATGATTCCATGATACTATGATGTATTTAGCAATTAGTTGTCAGTACCAGGAGTTGTATGGCATTGATAAGGCTGTGTAGCCCTGTCTTACGCCCTCCCAACATGCAAATACCAAAAAAGTTCTTATTCCCTGATCTTAGAAGGATTTTGTCAGGCCTAATAAAAATACCAGTGTTTCATCTAACTGATTTCCCTAAACTTCCCAAGTGAGAGGTGTGCTTTTCTTCAGCATATAGAATAATTCTGCTATGTATATACTGAAAATTATTAGTAGAATTTCTGTGTACTGGACTCAGCTGCCCAACTATATTTGCAGCATCAAATTATTATTGCAGTGGTGAAGTCCACGGAGCAGGAATATTTTACACCCAACTTCTAGACAAAGCTTAAAATTGTACTATATTCTAGCTATGGATTAGTGAACAATGAAAGTTTTCAAATTCTAAATGTCTGCTGGAGTTCCTACTATGAGTCCTGATTAAAACAGGATACTTTAATTCACCCCAAAGATCCTGCAAATGCTAGGAATGTTTGTCTTGCACAGTCACATCTAACCTCCAGGGTCAGCAGAACAGGAACTTGCTTTTCATATGCATGAGGCGGCATGTGCGTGTGTCCCTCACATTCCTGAGTAATAAGAACCAGTGATTGTCCCAAGGGAAAAAAGAAAAAAAAGAAGAAAAAAAAAGCCCAAACCAAATTGACTTCCTTCTCAATACTCATTTTTTTCCTCTCCTCTCTCAGCACTGCTCAGAGTAAGTGCCTTGGCAAAGAGGTGATGCCAGCTGACCAACAGGTCAGGTTACCTTGACCATGAGAAAGCAGCATCCACTGAGGAGGGAAAGAGGAGTAAGAGGGGACATAATCATCATTTTTGTCTTTTGAGAGGTGGCCTAAATGGTGACAGCATGTAAAAGGAGTACTCAAACACAGCAGTTAATCATGATTTTCCAGATCTATGACGTGCAAATAACTACAGATCCAATACGAGTTTTCCCCTACATACTCCAAACAACTCACCTTTATTCATCTGTCCCATTACTGTAAATTCAAAGTACTTGCTGTTGTCAGATGATGAATACAGGCCAAATATGGTGGCTGTGCTCTTTGACTGTAATTTGAATGTTGAGAGCAAGAATAATTCATTCACTGTAGGATCACCAAGGGCTTGTTGCAAGAAGTGTACTCTCTTGTTGGAATATGGAAGAAGATCAAAAACTGAAAAACAAGTGAGTTTCAACAACAATTTGAAGTAATTTCAACAGCAATTTAAAGACTCCAATGAGCAAAAGGATTGTAGTCTGAAGTCATACACACAGGAGATTGTACACTCTTTACTATTTCAATATGGACACTTTAAAATAAACCCATGTTTTGCCACCTAAAATAAATAATATTTTAAAAGCAATTAAAAATATGAAGATGACCTTAAAAGATCAATCCTGCTGACATTGGCAGGGACAACCTAGTGAAAGATGACCCTGCCCATGGCAGCAGGGTTTGGATTAGATGATCTTTAAAGGTCCTTTTCCAAGTAAAACTGTTATATATTTCTAACAAGATTTCATATATATCATCACAACTGATAATCTTTCGTGAGCTTCTTTTCAAACAGAATTATCGATAAGTCACTAACATAGAATTATCTAGTTTTCAAATTGAATATTCGAAGATTCTCAAGTAGATCTCGAAAGCTCCTATCTTCTGAGGGTGCACTTCATAGAAAGCTTTTTAAAGCAATTTCTGTTTTCATAAATTCATATCCTTGTGTTCACATTTCAGTTAGACTGAGGATCCAACATAAACATTTTCAGACAGATTTCCTGTATACTCATCCTAAGAATCATTTTGATGGCATTTGCAGGGCACCAATTAAAATGCTAAAAAGTCAAGTAAGCAAAATGTTCATAATCTTCTTTACACTTCACTGACTTCCCGGAAGACATATTACATAAATAAGACCCATCTTTCCCTTCTGGAGCAGATAACAAAGAAAGACAGTCCTGACAGAAAAAAAAAGTTACCCTGAAGGCATACTGAAAGCTGTTCCAAATTTTTCTTATAATTTTTGCACATTAACATTAAACTCATATGCATGTCAGCTACCCCCACATACAGCGCTGAAACAACAAACTGGGGTTTTATTTCAACTTTCCTAACCCATGTCTCCAAAGTCAAATTTCACTATAGCTTTCTTGATAGTCTATTTCAAGCCTCTGTTATTAAAGCAGTTTATATAATATACCTCCCAATAAAGTCTGATAACTGACAATGCACAGATGTTACTTAAATTTAAGGGCTTATTTAGCTATTGTATATCACTGCCCGTCTTCAAGAATATTGCTGCTGAGCCATATATTTTCCCACACCAGCACAATGATGTTGAGCTGCCACTGGAGAAAGGCCTTAACACCAGGCAGGCAGAAAGGCACATGGCAACACACTGGCTTAATTTGAGTCCTTGGTCATACTGCTAAGTTTGGTTTCCCAGGCCACAAGACATGAACTTTGCAGATGAGTCTATCCAGCTTCAAGGTTGTCATCACTGACCCTAAAGTGATGGGGCCATCTGATCCGGTGTTTCCACTGAAGGACACCAAAAAGCAACCAGATGAAAATCATATGGACACATAGATCTATCCACAACCATGTGGGAAATCCTGTTCCCTTATATACAGTCTGGAGTATCCATTCATCTGGACACTACTGCAATCTCCAAAACAGAAAAAAAGTAGAAAAATGGAAAAATGAAAATATTATATTCTTTATTTTGTGGAACCATTGAAAAAAACGTATCACTTAAGTCTACACTTGTGCTAGGTCCAAGGATCCCATGTCTCTATTGAAAGTTTTCAGGACAAAATATGAAAAGGAATCAAGACCTTGACTTGCACACACTTACAATACCATTGTCAAACACCTAAGAAACATGTATGCACAATGGAACTGGTCAAAATATTTCTCTTCCATTCAGTTCAGATTTACAGCATCCCAGGACAACCACTGCTCCCCCTGAAACCAGTGATTCAAACAGGTGAGGGAAAAGGGTGGCTACTTCATCATATTTAGTGCACACAGAGCAAAGCAAGTGTCCCAGTGAGAGGCTGGAATACCAGACACTACTCTCTAGAACAACATTTTCAGGTAATGTTAATAAAATACAGCTGTGTCTTCTCAGCTAGAGAACTGCAATATAGTACATAAACTTCTGACAGCACAAAATACAGCCATATATTTTATTTGAGGTCTATTGGCTGATTTTATATAAATTCCTAGGAGACTAATTATTCCCTGCTAGGGTCACACACTTTAAAATACAGGAGAAATATTATAGAAGTTATGATTAAACATTGGCAGATGTCTGTCTAACATCACAGAAAGCATTTATTGACATTTGGAAAATTTGGGTGTTTAAATGCATGTGCAAATGGGGTTTGGTATTTGCATTTTATAAAGTCCATTATCTCAATCACAGTATCACAGTAATGATGAGGCTGGAAAAGACCTTAAAGATCATCCAGTCCAACCTAAAACCAACCAAGTAAACCTAAACATAT
>VZRI01004711.1:32656-100618 GCA_013397515.1 Upupa epops
TCCATCAACCTCTCCTTGTAGGGCTTACCTTCCAGCCCCTTTACCATTCTCTGGACTTGTTCCAGCACCTCAACATCCTTCCTAAACTGAGGGGCCCAGAACTGAACACAATACTCCAGGTGCGGTCTAACCAGAGCCGAATACAGGGGGAGGGTAACTTCCCTCTCCCTGCTGGCCACACCTTCCTGATACAGGCCAGTATGCCATTAGCTCTCTTGGCCACCTGGGCACATTGCTGACTCATGCTAAGTTTGCTGTCCACCAGTACTCCCAAGTACCTTTCTACCTGAATAATTTCTAAGATCTCCATTCCCAGCCTATAGTTCTGTCTGGGGTTGTTACAACCAAAATGCACAATTGGACACTTAGACTTGTTGAAACACATTCTATTAGAGTTTGCTCATCTCTCCAGTCTGTCCAAGTCCCTCTGCAGGGCCCTCCTACCCTCCAACAAATCAATACAAGCTCCAATTGGATCTGTTGGCAGTATGTTACCAAATCCTCTCATGGGATATCTTCACTGACCAACACGCAGATGCATCATGTGAGTGACAGATATGTCCTTTAGCATTAATTACAAACATGCTATCATAAGTACGGTGAGGCTATGAAAACTTATTTTACATCCTTAGTAGAGTTGGCCAAGAGAGACCAACCTTACAGAGACAATTACTTGTTTGGAAGAAACAAGAGAAAAAGTCCTACAAGGATTTCAGATTTCAATTTAAAGGAATCATAGTTTTTTTTCCTTTCCCTGGAAAGGCAGATTGGGATAAGGAGCATTGCTGCAGCTGAAAGGCACAGTCAGTTGCAGTCTGTACAGTGACAATGAAGTCTTGGGCATGCCTCCAACCAAAAGTGTGTGTAACCACCAAGCTAAACTGAGCCCATTCATGAGATGGCCCTGCCTGCTTTCTGTGGCTTTTAGAAGGGTACTGTTCCCTCTCCTATGGAAATGCAAACCTTGAGACCACTCCTCGAGGCAGCGGCAAACCATTCTTTGGAGCTCCGCCCAAAACCCTTAAGGCAAGGAAAGACATGATGAGAAGCCCTAAGATAAGGAGGCATGGAGGAATGATATTAGTGGCACTGGAAAGGGTAGAGCTCAAAATCAACAACCTTTCTTTCCCCTAATTTTGCTGTTCTGTCATACCAACTATTTCAGACCCCTCCAAGGTTCTTCTCTGTTGATAGCTAATCACAGTATCTGTAAATGTAAACACTGCTCCACTGTTGTTCAGCACTTGTCAATGTAGTTAGGGATGGCTTAGATACCTGGAGTGAAACCCTGACACCACTGCAATGATTTCTGACTGACCGTAAGAAGGCAAATACTGCACATGTTCAGAGTGTGGTCTTTCACAGGCCGTTGCTCCGACAAGGTGGAAACCTGCTCCTATTTTTTAACATACAGCAATACTCTAATTCTCCATTTTCAGAAAGGTGTTATGTCATGAAGAAATTTTATGAAGTCTTTTAGACATGCAGCCATAGTAATCTGATAGGTTTTTTTTACATCTGCTTCACTTAACTAAGGAATAACAAATTCCAGTGTTAAACAGAATTTCAAAAGACAGTGGAGGGGGGTAAAAATGCAGAGAGAACCAAGGGTAGCTTTAGGGTCCTGCACTGACACCAGTTTGCACTCAGTAGCTGAGCTGGTTCCAGTCATAACTGCTACTGGGGAATGATCCAGCTCACTTTATGCATGCTCTAAAAGAAAACAGCTCCTGAAATCACTAATACTGCCAAAGCAATGCTGAGTTTAGAAGGCTTTTCCACGCACTTTAAGAAGTGGTGTTTTCCAGAAGTTTTTTTACAGCTTTGCCACTCGTTTCTCACTCATGATAACTTCCAGCTAAGGATGTTCTCCTCAAACGTTCAGAACACCTACCAGAACCCCTACAAAAACAGACCACTCCTGGCTGGCATTAGTGGGGTGGCTGATGGCGCGGCTACGCCGCGATCTCCCCCCTGTTCCCACCTCGAGACACTGCGCTGCCGGTGGAGCTCAGCCTCCGCGACGGCTTCGCTTTCCCTCGCACCTGCGGGGTGGCACGTCCCAGGCCCCTCCCCCCGCCAGTCCTGGGCTCCGGCGTGGCGGGAGGGACGCCAGGAGCCCACTGCAGCCGCAAGCGAAGGCGGGGGGGCGCGGAGCGCCGGGCGCGGTCCCGTAACCCCTTACCTCGGGGCGCGGGCGCTGTGGCGCGGCTCGGGCAAAGCTGCAACGCAAGGAGCGGCAGCAGCAGCAGCAGCAGGAGCGGTAGCGCTGGTCCACGCGCGCACCCCATGGCAGGCGCGTGCCGGGCAGCGCGCGCGGCAGACAGCGCGTTCCGCAGCTCCCGCACCCCTAGTTTATAGCAGGGGAGGCCCCGGCAGCGGGGAGGGACGGTGACAGCAGCAGCCACTAGCAGGGATGCCCCCGCCCCAGCTGGGATAGGGCCGCGCCATCGGGGGGCCGCGGCGGGGAAAGCCTGATCTCCGAGGAGCCGCAGGAGGGAGCGAACCGTCTGTGCCCGAAGCAGGGTAGGGTGTCTAATGACTTCTTTGTCTCTGGCCTTGGCAGTGGTGTTGGGACAGGGTGTTGGGACAGAGGAGGCAAGGGTGATGCCCTTGTTGAAGTAGTTGGCTTTCTTCACTGCTGCAGCACACTTTCCAACTGTATTGAACTTGTTGTCCAGCAGGACCCCAACACACCCTTCCACAGAGCCATCCTCCAGCCATATAGATTCCAGCCTCATCACTCCTGGGAAAATATAAAACATATTCCAGGTGTAAGACCTTACACTTGTCCTTGTTAAACTTGTTAGTTCTTGTTAGCCCACTCTTCCAACCTATCCAAATGTTCCTGCATGCCGTTTTCCTGTGGCAGGTGTCCACTTGGCCACGCAGTTTGGAAACATTAGTAAAATTCATCAGGTTACACTTGATTCCATCATGCAGACCACTCATGAAACTACTAAATGTCCCTGGGAACTTCACATATGTCAACCTGCCCATCTGAAAGCAGGCTGTTGACCACCACACTTCTGGGTGGGCCCTGTCAGACAATTCACCACCCAATGATCAGGCCACTCCTCTAGCCCATGTTTCCTCCATGCTCAGGAGAAACAATGTATCACTTAGGCCACCCCGCCCCCTGTGTCATGCTTCTGCTCACAAATGAGGGGTTCTTTCGTGGGACTGCATCAGTGGTAGAGCTGCAAGGTGCTTCTCTCCCACTCAGGAGCTGACACACACACATTGTAGGCTTCCCAACATGCTGCATGGCCCTTGTTGTCCTGGGCTTTTCTGTGTGCCTTTGCCATGCAGACCTCTGTCATGTTGGAAAAAACCCAGGAAGTCATGTCTGGCCCCCTCAGAGCTTGGTACTCAGCACATGGTTGAAACAGCTGGAGCTGTCTGATACTATTTACATCACAAAAAGAAGGGCAACAATAGGAGGGAAATTTTATGTTAAGCTAAAAAAGTAGTGTTGACAAATGTTCAGCCACAACAGGCTTGGTGTATGCAGCTAATGAGTTCAGCAGAGAACAGCCCCTTGGGGGGCTCATTGTGTGCAAGGCAAGACACAGCATGGTGCTGGGGCTTCAGAGCTCCTGCCAAGGGCTCTGCCCATGTTGCTCCAGCACTGCATGGAGCACAGGGATGGGCTCCTCTCCAGTGCAGGCAAAATGGGATTTTCAAATACCTTCATCTGGCCTTTATTTGCACACCCTTTAGTTGCCCTCCTTGTGGTATATGGGGTATGTGGAGTGTATACCCTATAACATATCCAGCTGCTTACTTGTGTTAACAGTGTTGACCTATTCCTTTAGTGGAAGTGAGGAACACACAGCAACATTTGCAGAGTGCTATGGAGATGGGAGAAAAGGTGAAGGCTGAAAGGGAGTAAAGCAGGAGGCAAGAACACGGAACAGCATAAAGGAAGGGCTTACAGGACTGCAAGCTCCCTAGAAAGACGTGTCAGTCCAGAATGTGTCCCCAGCCCAAAAAATGGAGACAGCACAGATGCCACAGAGACAAATTCATGGATTTAGAGCAAGACTGATGTCTCTCTACTATCTTATAAGAGAGAAACCTCACCCAAGAGCATTCTTTGAAAACTGGCTTAAATGCCTGACACAAAACTACCATGAACATCTGCAAAACTACCACAATTTTACATTATTCAATGGCTGTAGCAGTCAAGAAACAGGACATTAAAAGGATAGTAAAGTTTTGCTTTCATCTGTCTAAAGGAATACTTGCAATTTATTATGTAATTTGACTTTATCAAAATACACAAAATGGTATATTTAAAAATTCCCTTCTCTGTAAATATTCATGAAATGTCTTCTCATTTTTCACTTCAGATTTAACTACAGAAGAGCTTTGTACTGATGCTGACTGACCCTATGGGAGGATTGTCTTGTTTGTAGCTTTATATACTCATTAGTATTAGATTTGTGAGGGATATATTCTTGCTCTGCATCTGCTTAATCCTCATATAGATTCCCCAAGAATAGATGCAGAAGTGGCATTTGGCAAGTGTGATATAACTTAGCAGAAGGGAACCAGTTCACCAAGTACATAAACAGAAATTTAAGCCCATGGTTAGACAAACTTATCCATGACACATAAAGGTCATTGCAATTTTTCCAGTATTCTTTTCTATGCTGAGTTTTATTGTTAGAGTATGTTACAGACAAAAAAGCAGATTTTGTACTCAAGAGCAACCTTCTTGAAAGGATTTTCCAAAGCGTAATGTTTATCTGCTGTCTGGAAGGGACTATTTGACTTCTACTTCTCATTTTCAATAAAAACAATAGAGTACCAACTATTGCTATTCCACTCCTGTGTATTCTCTAAAGTACAAACTCCATCTTAGCTTACTGGAGGTTGATGTCTTCAATAAGAATCAAAACATGGGGTTTGGACATTGTGTTTTCAAGAAACTTCCATTCAGTTAGTAGCATTTTGCAAGCAAACTTTTAACATACATGACTGTAATGTATAGGATCTGCAAATACACCTCAAACATTAAAATATTCCTGCTTACTTTACATAAATCAGTAACATTCAAAGCATGTAGAATGCAGAGATTACAGATTGCTTTACAAAAGTGTCTGTGACTTGTTTGAATTCCAGCTAATGGTTTAGGAGAAGTAGAAAGAAATTCCTGTAGCTTAATTCAACTTCTGTATTTTGCTCCTAATATGCATCAGGAGACTCACTTTTTTTATGCAATTATATGGATGATTAAAAATCAGGATTTATGGGCAATTAAGATATAGAAGTCTTAATGCAAGTGAAATATCAGCTTTAAACCACACCCTTCAATACTTCTGTCAAGACTTCTGTGTTTGATCCTGCCACATGTTCATTAAAATTTTGCAGAATGTAAAGTTTCAAACACAGGTCTCTGAAGAAGGTTCACTTTTTCAGAAACACAAATTGAAGCCCAACTTTTTCAAGTCAAGACATATATCCATTCTTAATGCACCTTTTTATTTACTCTACTAGGAATTCCACTTAAGCATCCAAGAGGAAAAAGTTCCTGAATAGCTTTTGGGTGGGGGAGGGAAGAGACAGATTGCCTTTCTTTCCATCTGCTCTCTGGGTTCAGATGACTTTGGCCCTAAGGTAATGCAAAGAAAGTTTACTCTCTAACTTATTTCCTAAGCTTCTTGCAGCCTGCCTTAAGAGGCATAAACTGGCTCATCCTCTTTATAGAAAGAGATGTTTGGGTTCATAGCTGTTAGGGGACACCCTTGCTTCAGAGTTTGCACATCTCAGCTGCAGCGATCACATGGTGAACAAATCACTGGACCTGGACAGACAGACTAGAAGTTAACTGGCCCCTGTGGGGAAGAAAAGAGAAAAAGGGTCTCTTTAAGACTGTGTACCTTAAGGACCTTTTTAGCAAGGAGAAATGTAACAACCACTGAAAAGGAAAAAAAGAAATTTTTTCCTTCTACAGGTAATGGTGCCAGTGGTGTTTCTCTGATGAAAAAAACTGGATACCTTTCTTCTAGTAAATTCTCAGATCATGCAGAAACACCTGGACAGACTGGATCAATGGGCAGAGACCAACAGGATGAGGTTTAACAAGGCCAAGGGCAGGGTTCTACATTTTGGACAAAATAACCCCCCCAGCAGGGATACAGACTGGGAGATGAGTGGCTGGAGAGTAGACTGGCAGAGAGGGACCTGGGAGTACTGTTTGACAGGTGGTCAACAGTGTGCCCAGATGGTACAAAAGGCCAATGACATCCTGGCTTGTATCAGGAATAGTGTGGCATGCAGGACGAGGAATGTAAGTCTTCCCCTGTACTGGGCACTGGTGAGGTCTTAACTTGAGTACTCTGTGCAGCTCTGGGCCCCTGGCTCCAAGAAAGATATTGAGGTGCTGGAGCAGGTCCAGAGGCTGGTGAAGGGTCTAGAGGGAAAGTCTTATGAAGAGAGGCTAAGGGAGCTGGGGCTGTTTAGACTGGAGGCAATTCAGGGGGGACCTTATCACTACCCTTCAGGTAGTTACAGACAGGTGGGGGACAGGCTCTTCTCCCAAGCAACTTAGTGATAGCATGAGAGGGCATGGCCTGAAGCTGCACCAAGGGACATTTAGGTTGGCTGTCAGGAAGCACTTCTTCACGGAGAGGATGGTTAGACATTGGAATGGACTGCTCAGGGAGGTAGTGGAGTCCCCATCCCTAGAGGTGTTTGAGAAAAGACTGGACATGGTACTTAGTGCCATGGTCTAGGTGATTGTGGTGCTGTCATCGGTTGGGCTCTGATGGTCTCAGAAGTCTTTACCAGCTCAAATAAATCTGTGTGTTTCTGTGTGAGATTCTCCTATGCTTCTCATAAACTGGATCTGCATCATAGATTTTACCATGCCAAATTTCTGTCACAAATTTAATGCAGATCTGAACTCATTGATGGTGGGGATGAAAGACTGTGTTCCTCATCTCTATGCATAGAAGATGTAACAAGGGTGGCCAGTGCATGTTGGCTTACTTAAGTCAGTGTGATATTTTTACCTTGTGTAGGAAGGATAGAAACATTTGACTTGACTTAGATGTGCTGTGGCATGTCTGCATGAATGCTGAAATGGAACAGCTGACAACTTTGTGCCTTTAAAGGTTCACAGTAAAAAACCCACACTGAACGGATGATTATAACCTGGGCAAAACCGATACCATATCATCAGATTTCACTATCTTCACAGACAAATTGCTGGTGAGTGCTTTTCACATTTGATCAAAAGCCACATTTTTTGTTTCTGTGCAAAGCCACAGCTTTGTGTATAATAGTATTTAAGGCTGATTCTTGTAAATATGTTAGGGTTGTACTAACTCGAGGTGTTTCTGGTATGTGTTAAACTGGACAGCTGAAAGACATTTGATCCTCCTTAAACAGAGGAGGATGGTGGCCTCCTGCAAGCTAGGACACTTTGAGCATGCGCAGTAGCACCTTAATGCTATGGAATTATATAGACAATTCGCTTTAGGACTGAAGTTGTAATCACCAGTAGAAACTTAATCAATAGTGAATGTATTCATTATGCGAACTTGTATTTTCGACATCAATGCTTTCAGGTGAATGAGATCTCAGCTTTGCGGAGACCTGCAGTAAAGGAACACCTCAGCATGGTGTGTGCGCTTAGGGATACCAGTGCCGTATCGACACACTAATTGTTTATGGCTGCTTTCCACATCTGATCGAAAGCTACATTATATTTTCCTCCCGCGGAAAGTCACAGCCCCGAGTGTACTAGCGGCGGCGGAGCGTTAAGGCTCAGTAATGCAGCACCGCTAACTCGCGGCAATCCGCCTCTGAGGCGCCGGTTCCGGTGGGCGGGTGGCGTCTCCTTGCAGCGAACCGGCCTCTGGCCCTCAGCGACGCCTCCAGCTGCTTCGCCCGGGTCGCGGCAACAGCCGGTTCGGTCTGAGAGCGGCTCCAAGACACCCCAAGCAAGAGTGTGTACCCCTCCCCCATCGGTCATCACAGGGGCCAGGATACGCCGGCGGTTGCCCCTCCGGCATTCGCCTCCCGTACCGCCCGTCTCCGCCATGCGAGGGCAGCAGCGCGGCGCTTGTCGTGCCGGCGGAGGCGACGCGCAAGATGGCGAAATCCATGGAGCTAATCTGCTGGGGAGGCGACTGGGGGCTGCCGTCCTTGCACCCGGAGTCTCTCACCGTCATGGTAACGGCAGGCAGCTGACAGCCGCCCCGGGATCGAGGCAGGGAAGGAAAGAGCAAGGAGAGGAGGGACGCCGGTGCCCTGGGGTTGGCTTGCCGTCGGTGCGGCTGCCTGCGGGCGCTACGCTCTGGGAGAGTCGGCGGTGCAGCCGCCTTCGTTGTCCCGGTGCCAGTGGGCGGCTGGGCGGGGGTCAGAGCGGTGACGGGTGGGCCCGGTATGGCCCTCTGGCCACCGGAGCCGCGGGCGGGCGGGGATGCGGCGCGGCCTAAGGGCGTAGTGCTTAGTGGGGGGGTGTCTGACGGCGGCCTCGCCGCGCAGTGCGTCCCGGAGGCGCATCGAGGTTCTGAAGACCCAGTAAAAGCATATTTGGTTTTAGCCGATCTTCAGCGCCCAAAGCTGTTTAAAACAATGTGTAAAGCGCTCTCTTACAGTACTACTACACGTAGTGACCGAGTTCTTCCTCGCAGGCTTACGCAAAATTTTCTGGTGCACCCCTGACACTGAATCTTGTAAATAATTCCTGGAGAGCTCCAAAAGGTACCACCGTTGCGAGTTTTATTCTTTTAATCGTAGCCATCGTTATAAATGTAGGTTCCAATTCCTGTGTTTCTTTAGAGTTCGCTTTGGTTTTGTGTTTGAGTGTAACCTTCTGCTGTGAAGGCTGTCTGCTTTCTTCATATATTGGTAAATGACACTATGGGATCAAATGCGATGAATTTGTGGGAATAAATTAACGGGAGATGTAAATGAAGTGCCTCAAAGGACTCTATTAAAACATGCAGGGGTGAAGCAGCAGGCAGTAAAAAAATCAATGTTGTGAAGTACATAGCTGTCTCTGGTGAATGGAAACTCAGAAGCTTTTTGCGCTTTGCACATTTACAACAATGGTAACTACATTTGTATATGGAAATAGTGTTCTCTAATTATACGTGATGGGATGGTGTAGTAAGAAGTGGAATGTGAGCCTCAAACTGTAACTTTCACCAACTGTAATGTGTAGTACTGTGCTGGGTTTAGAAGAGGTTGCCTTGGTAAAGGTGATTCAACAACTTAGTTGCCAGAGAAGTTGAAGGTGTCAGAGATGACATCATGTTGGACAGTTTCACTTGTTGCTTATCTGTTTGCTCAGAATTTATTGGCTTGTTGCGTTTTAGAGAAGTAAAGTCACTGTGCTACACTGCAGTGTAAACTGCTCTGGCGTTTATGCTTACTTCAACATCAGTTTAGACATTACTGTATGCACACACAAATTGCACCTTTTACTCTTGCATTTCAGTGTGTTGTTTTCTGTTAGCAAAAAATCCCAAGAGTTAGCTTGGTATTTGGTATAAATTTCCAGGAGTCCAGTGGCTTTCTTCATAGACAAAATACATAAAATCCATTTAAATAATCCAGATGTTGTTGCTGATAATTGATGCTTGAATAGTATTTAGCAGCAGCACAGTCAGATTAGGCTCATAGCAGTTGTGTTGTCTACATGCTATAAGACAATCAGATGGTCCTTGTTATACATAACTTACACAATGCAGTCTTGGTCCCGCAACCTCATGAATAAAGTGCTAATTTACTAGTAACCTTCTGCCAGAGGGAAGATACTTGGTTGTCGAATAGTTGATATTTGTGCAGTGATACATTGGGCAGTGGTTGTGGTAAAGCTAGCAAAAGCAGGTAAACTTGGAGGGAAGGGCAGGGAGTAAAAGGAAGGAGAAGCATAGAGATGGATGAGTTTCGAGTGGCTGGGCTGGGTTGGAATTTGATTTTTAAGATTGACAGCCAGATGTAGTCTAGAAGTACCAAACTTCTAGCAGAAGCCACTGTCCAGACTATTTGGATGTGGACCCTTAACTTATGGAATCATAGTCATTATGGCTGGAAAGGACCTCCAGGATCATCATGTCCAACCCTCATCCCAGCATCTCCCTCATCCCCAGACTATGACGTCAAGTGTTCTATCTGCTAATTTTTTAAACGCTTTCAGAGATGATGACTCCATTAGCAACCTGGGCAGCTTGTTGCAGTGCCCAACCACTCTCTCAGTAAGAGACTTACTAATACCCAATCCAAACCTTTCCTAATGCAGCTTGAAGCCATTTCCCCTCATCCTATAATTAGTAATTTTAGAGAAGATACCAGCACCAGCCTCACTACAACCTCCTTTTAAGTAGTTGTGGAGAGCAATAAGGTCTCTCAGCCTACTCTTCTCTGGATTAAATAACCCCAGGTCCCTCAGATGTTCCTGATAAGGCCTGTTTTCCAGACTGCTCACCAGCCTTGTTGCCTTTCTCTGGACCTGCTCCAGTACCTCAGTGTCCTTATACTGTGGCGCCCAAGACTTGACACAGTACGCAAGGTGCTTTCTCAGAAGTGCAGAGTACAGGGGCAGGATCACCTCCATACTCCTGGTGGTTACACCATTCCTGGTACAGGCCAGGATGCCGTTTGCCTTCTTGGCCACCTGTGCATAGTGCTGGCTCATATTCAGCCAGCTGTCAACCAATGCACCCAGGTCCTTTTCTACCAGGCACCTCTCCAGCCACCCTTCACCCAGCCTGTAGTGCTGCTGAGGGTTTGAAGTGTGTGACCCAGCACTTGGCTTTGTTAAACCTCAGCCCATCGCTCCAGCTTGTCCAGATCTCTCTGCAGTGCCTCCATACTCTCAAGCATTTCAACACTCAGGCTTAATTTCCTGCCATCTGCAAATTTACTGAGGGTGCATTCCTCCCCCTCAATCTAGGTCATTGATAAAGATGTTAAACAAGCCTGGTCCCAAAACTGAGACCTGAGGGACACTGCTTGTGACTGGTCACCGGCTAGATTTAACCCCGTTCACCACAACTCTGGGCTTAGCCATGCAGTCAGTTTTTAATCCAGCAAAGAGGCCACCTGTCTAAGCTGTTAGCTGCTAGCTTCTCCAGCAGAATGCTGTGGGAAATGGTGTCAAATGCATTTCTGAAGTCCAGGTAGACACTGCTTTTCCCTCACCCACTGGGTAGGTCACCTGATCATAGAAGGAGATCGGATTGGAGTTACCAGTGAAGGCTACTATATGCTAAATGTATTTGTAAATGTGGTGAATCTTACCTGCTCTCTAAAGCTTTTTTAGAAAGATCAGAGCATGCTACAGAGAAAAGGAAAGTAGATAAAGTGACTGACTGCTTCCTAGTTATGCTAGAACTCATCTATAAAACTTGTATCTTCTAGGAGATGTACCAGTGCTGACATCAGAAGACACTGTTATTTCTCAGCCCGTGAAAATACTAGACTTCTTAAGAAAGCAAGTAGGTCTATTTGAAAAGGTTTGTTTTCTTTGTATTGTAGTGTGTAGGAGACTTGGTGTGTCCCCCTCCATTTATACAGGCTTCTGAAACCTGGGACGCAGCTCAGATCCAGTGCTTTCTAATTTTTTAATACATGTATGAGAACTGCAGAATGGTGGGTTACAGATTGCTGTTTGAAAGTCTGATTATTTGTTGTGTGAAAGATGTAAAAAGAGGCATAAGAAAACTAGTCCTGGAAAAGAACAGCGAAGTGACCTTAACTGAGCAGTTTCTCACTGAGTGACTCTTAATTGTAACACTTGCAGCATTGTTATGGGTCTTAGACCTAGTATATCACAGTTCAGGAAGTTTTGCTTTAACTGCTTCAATTGGTAGTGGTCTCCTAGTGCTCTTTCCTTTGGAGGATAATACACATACCATTGTTTTTATTCTACATGTTTTTTCTATAGTTTGTAGTGTAAAAATGTCTGCAAGCATTTCTTGATGCACATCACATTATCATGCAGTCTGCTCTTTCAGATCTCTGAATGTTTTATCCACAAAGACTAAAACTACACAGTTTCTTCTGTTCACAAAGTATAAAATTGTCTATAAAGCATGGCACCATCTTTTTATTTCTAAGATTGCCCTCTAGCACAGTATTCCATTAGAAATTGAGTTCCTGTCTAATCAAGAAGATTTATCAGTGTGTTACTGAAACTCTAAATCTTCGAGGGGAAAAAAACAGAATCTGAAAACTGTGCATATGAGATGAGATTTTTAGACAGTTGTTTTAACATTCAGAAGGTTTACAGACATTTGAACACCAAAGATTCCTTAATGGTGGGTGAGAAAAAAAACAACTCTGAGTTAAAGTTAAATAATGTATGCTTGGTTGTCAGATATTAGACCTTTGTTTCTATATTAATGAACCTAATCTCTTTCCCCATGAAACTTAACATTCCTTTGAATGGATCTTAGAAGGATCCAATTCAGGATTAAATGGTATAACTGCCCTAATTTAGCTGTGCATTTGGTTTCTAACATCATTAGCGTCCAATTGCTAAACTTTTAGAATGATAACTACAAGCAAAAGATGAAATGCTTGCAGTCTTTTGTTTGATTTTTTTTTTTTTAAGCTTACACCAGATGAAGTGCTGGATGGCTCATCAAAAATAAAGAGGCTTCCTGCCTTCCTAAATGCCAAAAATTTCCTATGTATCACTGGACAGTTGCTTGGGAAACAATGGGAAGGAGACATGAGTTATTTGTGAATATGAGGGTCCAAAAAATCTAAGAATGAAAAAGTGAGATGCAAGGAAGTTTTGTGTAGATGGCTTGAAGAAGGAAAGACGTTCTGGCGAGCACATGCTTTCTGTCTCAAAAACTGTTATTATTGACTTGATAACTGTTAAGTTTGAGGCAACTATGGGTTCCATGGATCATCTTTCTGGAAAATTCTTTTTAATGCTATTAGTACCATTGGTTTTTTTTTAATTTGTAGAAATATAATGCTGATTATGAATTGTCTGCAAAAGAAGGAGCTGATACACTAGCATATATTGCACTACTTGAAGAGAAACTGCTTCCTGCTCTGGTAAGTATTGAGTGATAGTTTATAAATGGGCAAAATCTCTGGAAGTGAATGCTGCAAAGGGCTACTTTGTGGGTATGAAGTAGTAATAATGAATTTATTAAATAAAGTTTAAAAGGGTACAGATGAATGGTTTGGAGTTTTTTTCTTGTAGATGCTTTTTGGGAATCAGTACCCTGAAAACAGCTTATTTTGCCTGGTTTCTTTTATTTTATTTAATGCTTTCAAAAAAGCTTTGAGTAGGGTTTAGTATGCCCAGTGTGGGTTGCACAACTGTGGAAGCCTTTTGATCTGTTCAGTTAGAACTTTAGAGAAGTTTAAATACCCATTAGTAGTTTCATTTTTTCAGTTCTGAGTAACATACAGCTGCATGCCCTCACCAGTTTGATGTGCACATGTTAGAGCTGTAAGAAAACCCCAGGCACTGGATCTCTTGAAAGGAAAAATGTTCTGACCAGGTGATGCCATCGCCTCTTAATCTCATCTTCTTTGAATTCGTCATTTCTTAATGTATTTTAAGATTTATATTAAATAAGTAAAACAAAGACAGATCAAAGATGATCCTGTACATTGCAACTGTTTTGTAATAGATTCTCTATACAGAGTGTGTGTAGGAATGTGTATATTTATCAATACACACACATAGACATGAGTGTATGTGCAATTCAGTGTGTGTATGTAGGTCTATATAGTATCATTGTTTTGTTTTCTTTTATATGGAAGGTAGTTGTGGTCTAAACCCCTACAGTCAATGGGTTTGCATAATCCTTTATGGAGGCTGTTTTAAACTACAGTATTTCCTGGTGCTTCTCTGACAGGGATCTTAATAGTCTCTTAAAAGTTTGTGTACTGTTCCTTCTCAAATGCAGTCATATTTTCCGTTTTGTTGATACAGCTGCACACCTTCTGGGTTGAGGCTGAAAATTACTGCAGTGTGACAAAGCCATGGTTTGCCTCAAGGATTGCCTTCCCACTGAGTTTGTATTTGCCTGGAAAGATGTCCAGGGAGGCACTGAACAGGATCTTGCTGACCAGGGGAAAGCCTCCACTCTTCAGTCTCACTGAAGTGGAAGCACAGGTGTGTGTGTGTGAGACAGAATCAAGAATTTGCAAGAACCTGTAACAGTGGCACACTGTAAAGTAACGAACATTGTTGTGCATACTAGCCTTGCTACACCTAGGGCTCTTAGACAGTCTTGTGTCTCATCAGATATACAGGGATGCCAAGGAGTGCCTAAATCTCCTGTCGAAGAGATTGGGAACATCTCAGTTTTTCTTTGGAGATATGTGAGTGTGATTTTTATATTTTTTTATGACTAATAAAACAGGTACCACATCACTCTCAGAACACTCTACAATTATTTTTTTAGCTTGCCAAAATATTAGAAGTGCTACACAGTAGTTTCAGGTCTCACACTCTGCTTTTCAGACAAATCTGAATGAGAAAATGGGGCACAAATGAGATCTTTGAACTGAGGGAATGCTATGCCTCCCTTAACCCAACTTTTTTCCACAGAGGGGTAGATGCTGGTCACAGCTGCTAAGAGAATGTGGGGTACTTTAGGAGTTAGTGTAGCTCTAAGAGAGCACTTTTCTAGCCACCACATGTCACATTTGGTACTTGTATCTAGACAAAGGTTCTTGAATCCTGAGACGTTACCACTGCCTTCATGGGAGAAGGGTGTAGGTCTGGAAACATATCTCTTCCTGTGGCATGTGCATGGAGCAGTAAGCAGGTACTGCAAACAATATAGTGCCAACAGTTCCTAGAGAGCTTGGTCTGTTCGTTTAGCTCACAAGTCAGACCACTTCATGAGAGTGCTGGCATGCAGCTTGGCTTTTGTGCTGCCAGGAATGTGTTTCAGAGTGGAGTGTTTTATTGACAGCATGGTTGGATTTTAATACTGAAGTTACTGATTTCAGCTTGCCAGCATGTCTTGTGGTTTAGAGGTACTCTTGACTTGTGTTTGACATATAGAGAAACTGGTTGCATTATAGAGGTCTTAATGTCTAAACTCAGTCACTTTGGAATTTTTGTTTTGGTTGGTCACTCGTTTCAGGCCTACCACCTTAGATGCCTTTGTGTTTGGCTTCCTTGCACCGATTTATAAAGTGTGCTTCCCCAGAGTACAATTACAAGAGCATTTGAAACAGCTTCCCAATCTGTGTCGATTCTGTGATGATATTTTAACCTGCTACTTCAGGTTGAGTGTCTCAGGTAAGATGTGGTTTTGTTCTCTTTTCTGTCATGTATAGTCTTGTTTGGATTAGTACTCCAGGGTTCCATCTGTGAATCAAGGCAGAATTTGATGTTACGTAATTTATGCTAGAGGTTCTCTGGCGAAATGAGGTACAGAAACTTCTGGAGTTGTGCAGGAAGGACAGAAAATTAAAAGCCGAGAGATCCTGCTTGGTTTTATACTGTCACACATTGACAAAACACACCTGTGTCTATACTGTAGCTTTTGCTTAGCACTTCAGTTTTTCTCACATGAAATGTCTTTTCTGCTTAAATTCTTACTAGGACAAAAATACTGCATTAACTTCCTCTTCAATGTGTGATTATCTTTTAAGATTCAAAAGCCTTTGTTAAGTACCTTTTCACTCTTAATCTTTCTGCCTTCACCCTCCAGGCCATTCTCCATCTGGACAGGACACAGCAGATGCTAATCTGCAGAAACTCACACAGCTTGTAAATAAGGAGTCCAACTTGATTGAAAAGGTTACTTTGCTTCAATCTCTAATTTTCCTGCTTCATTGTGGTCACTTGTTCACAGATACTTCTGTGTGGCAACTGCAACTGTACAATCAACATTTTCTTTTAACTGCTGTTTTTCTAGGGAGTTTCTTTGTGTAGAGATACAGGGAGTGATACTATGTAATTTGAAACAAATAACGAAGCCTTGTACTTAATTTGTATTGTAATTAGAAGGGCATTTACTTGCAGGTGCACCTGCAAGTGTACATTCCAGCAAAGATGGGAAGTATATTGATCAAAACTCAGAAATGGTCCTGCATGTTCAAGAGTGCCAGCTCTCCTGCTCCCAGCTGTCACTTTCTCCTGCTTGTTCTACATCTGGCTTTTATTTTTCAGTATTTTTTTGTTTCTGAAGCTGTCATTCAGCACCTGTCAAAAACTGTACAAGTTAATGTAAAAAACACTAGAGAACAATTAGTCCTATGCAGACAGAATGTGTTAACTAGAAGGATTGAAGCGATTTCTTCCTGAAAAAGATCAGTATATGAAATATATTGGACCATATCTCCTTATGGTATTGAAGTGTACCTGTGGAAGTTTTCAAGTATGGGTTACATAGATGTGTCAAGCATGTTGTAGGTGAAGCTGATCCTGCCCTGAGGAAATGGGATAGACTAGACAACCTGTGAATCAATCTCCCCTATGCTGTCTTTTGTCATTCCGTTTATTCTGCTGTAACGAGACTCTTTCTTATAATGGGTTATGCACAGGGTATTGCACTTTTCAAAGGAAGTTAATCTAAACTCTTTGTATCCAGAGATTAATTCTCACCTGTCCTGAAAAGGTTTTGCAAGTTCTTTAGTTGCAGATTTCAAAAAAATATTTTATTATCTGAAGTCACCCAGTGCCACCAAACACTTCTAATTTTTCATGATGGCAGCTGTTAGACACTAAAAGGGTCTCACAAGGAAAGTGGTGAATTGCTCAACTTTAGACACTTTTAAGGCTCAGCTTGATAGGGTTTTGGGCCAGTTTGTTTAAATTGTATGCTGGTTTAAAAGGTTGGACTGGATTATCTGTGAGGTCCTTTCCAACTTGCAAACCTGTGAAGCTGTAATTTGAAAAAGATTTGTTTCTGCAAGATGCTGTACATGGGAAAGCATTCACTGGTATTAGCAATTTGACCTTTGATCTGTTTTCTGTCAGTGTTTAGCTCTTGGACAAAATCAAAACTGATGGTGAAGGTATCATCTTCAGTAATCTTGATGGACATATTTGTGCAGAAACACAGCTGTCTGCCTAAAGTTTGATGTACCATGTGCTGATGAAATAAATAGCAGCTCTGACATGAGCATTGGGATTGGAGAGGAACAAAGGTATCAGTTTTCCTGGATCTGAAATAGTAGGGCAAAAATTACCACAAGGCAGCATTAATATTGGCAGGCCTGACAGATAGACTGTGTTGTCTGTATTCTACTGTTTGCCAGATCTGGCTCTTATTATTTCTCTGCAGATGGACGACAACCTTCGTAAGAGTCCTCAGCATCCTCCTCGAAAGCTAACAATGCTCAAGCTTGCTGCAGGTGGAGAAGAAAGCAGTCCTTTGAATCGTTTGTCACCTTGACAGCTTTTGTTGCCCTGACACGTTTGCCTTCAGTTCTTCTGAGCACCACAGTAAATCTTGTCATGTGTATGTTGTTTTGCAGGGGAAGAATCTGTAGTGTGTACACATAGGAAAGAAATATGGCTTTACAATCCTGCTATCTGCCTATTCTTTTAAGAAATTGCTTAGTGCAGGCTGACCACACATTAAGCTGAGGGTGAAGCAAACAAGGCTTATTCCTGCACATGTTGTAGTGGTTTTATATAGCGTATTTTTACCTTCATTTTGCAGAAATGTTGACCTAGAAGTTAAAATTCAATCCACAGAGTGTTCACTATTCTATTTAGTGGCTATTGGTTTCATTGTAATTGTGTTACTTACCATATGTGAGTGCATATGCTTTTTTATCTGTCTGAAAATCAGGCCAATTGCAAAATTGGTGAAAAAACTGGGGATAAAAATGGAATGTTACCCTCCATGGCAGCTGAGAAATTAAAAGGGAGGAAGTTGAATATTTTTTTATTGTACTTTCATGAACACTCATGAGATTTGTCTTTTCAGATTGCTTGTGATTTTGAGAACTTGTCATGTTGTACTTTGAGGGGGATTGTTGAAATGTGTGTCTGCTGTGGGGAACATAGTGATGTACAGTACTTACAGTGATGTACAACACTAACATTTCACAGGTACCTCGTGTTAGTCCTGTGTGAACCGGGCTTGACAGGGGTGTTAAGTTGCCGTCACAAGGACTGTTAGTGAGATGTAGAGGTTTGATTAGCTCCTGTCAGGACAGGGGACTTAACTAGCCAACATGCAATGGGCTCTGGATTGAAAGGATTTATGACAAAGCTTATGCAGGCTTTTCAATTAATCATGAATGTGCCTGAATTAGTTTTTTTGTTGTAAGCACTACATTCAAAAACTAAAATAAACATCCAGATTTTTACTTTTTGAATGTCTAGTTCAGTGTTCTTTTATCTGTGCATTGTAGTGGTTATTTCTTCTGTTTAATTGTCTTATGTCTCATTACATTTTCTCTTAGAAGCAGCCTTGCCAATTCTAGAAATTCAAGCAATTCCCTTACAAGAGGGATGCTGTAATTCTTTACTGGAAATGTACTTCATGAGTGGGCATAAAGTGAATTAGTCAACGAGACTGGCCAAGATAACAGTGCTTGGGATACAAAGTCCTTGATGTGTGTGTGTATGGGATGACTGCTTTCTACATTTTTCTGGACAAATCAAAAATAGTCTTTCAGCTTCTCTTCAGCTACTAGTCATATTCAACACACATAGATTGATGTTGGGCATAAGTAGATAATTTCCTGTTTCTAAAGAGAAGACTTAGATTGTGTAATTACAGTATTCTCAGATTTGATGTGAAGTGCATGTATTCATTCTTTAACACTTCTTGATCACATTTGAAACATTTGGTTTCAGATGAGCACTTCAAAGTACAGTTTAGGCTTATTGACTTATATTAGAGTATGTGTTGCAGCAATTTGAAATTGTAGCTCATACTGATGATGCGTGTGTAAATCAGCTCGTCACTACAGGTAATACAATGCCAAATGCTTTTTGCTGCCTGTATGTTGACAAGATTTAAATGAGGTCAATTGACGATGATTTTTTGAAGTCTTTAATTTAAAAACATGGCTAAAGAGAATATTCCTTAGTTCATTGCTGTTGTGAATATGTACACTCAAATCTTTAAAAGTCCTTTGTAGAAAGGTAATGTTTTCAGTATTAAAGTTTTGGACTGGTAGTGTTTTTTATGGAATTTAGGCCTTTTTTAACACTTGGCTTTTTTTTTGTGAGAAAGTTTATCTTGTCTGTAACAAAAATAAAAAGCCAACAACCAACCCAGCCTGCTGACTGCTAGGACCTGAAATGGAACAGTTCTGTGTATCCATGAGGTCAGATTTAAATTCATTCCATCTTAGCTCTGGAATGAATCCTTTCTTTCAGCAACAGCTGCTTTTGAAAAGGGGACAGTGGGGAAGGACAGGTTCCTACTAAATGTGACTCCTAAGCTGTGTGACAGCAAACTTTTGACAAACCAATGCCAAATTATCTTAATTCACTGCATGGCAGAGGATAACAGGGCTAGAGATCACAGCAAACATTGCCTGTGGTAGTTGGTGCACGGCATCCTTGACACAAGCGCAGTGGCACAGCCGTGCACTTCCTCACTAATTTCTTGCATTTTATCCAGGCTGAATGCAAAACTGAACTCTTTTATGTGGAAAGTGTCACAACCCAGGCTTGCACCGTTATTTTACTGTCTGTGTGCTTAAGTTTTAAAGCTAGGCATTTAATGATGTCCAGGGCGAGAACAATTTGAGTGTCTAGCTATCTGCATCTGAAGTAGTCAAATCTACTCTGGCTAGTAATGGAAGAGGTGTGATTAATCTTAAAGAAGATAGAGCAAAGTGAATTCAGTCCTGAAAATGTGCTGTGAAGGAAGTCTCACTACCTGCCTCAGCTGTAGAGTAAAAATCTTACAAGGTAACTGGTGTTTCCTCTGTCTCCTGAGACTGCCGATCTCTGTCTCCTGAGACTGCCGATTGCAAACAGAAGGATTCAGTCCTGCTGGCCAAGCAGCAGTGGTGGGGCCATGAAATACCTGTATGCAACCTGCTGCCTGTTGTAAATGCTGCACCTTTGCAGTCTCAAAGGCTGAAACAAAGGCTTTTTGTGCAAGTACAGGGTTCTCCATTGTCTTGCTGTTACCAGGGGAGTTGATTGGCCTTCTGTGCCCTGCCCTCTCCTTGCAAAGTGGTGTCTGGGTTTACTACCTCTAGAGCAACGCATCCAGCCTGCCACACTTTCCCTGTAAGCAGGGTTAACTGCTCCAGCTAGTTCCAAGTTTAACACTGCTGCTCCCAGGTGACCTTGTGAAAGCTGGTATGTGGGTATCTTTAGAACTATTCTGTATCTTTCTCTCAGCTGGTTGTAGAAACGTATATTCCGAAAGGAACAAGATTAAAAATGTTATGAATTAATAGCTACAAATATGGTCTGTTTAACATTTCTGACAAAGCTTTAGAAATTACTTCTGTGCCCTTGAAAATGCTGGTAACATTAGGAGTTCATATACACTGTCGCATTGGTGAATTCGCATCATTTTGGCTAATGTAGCTTAGCTCTGCATCAAGAAAAACACCCAATTGTATTTTATTCCTGGTTAAAATGGTTTCTAGACTCTGGAGTAGGTTTCTTCTCTTGCTTGGTAATATTCTTTGATTGCAGTAGAAGCCTGTTGTAGGCTGACCCTGGCTGGATGTGAGATGCCCTCCAAAGCCAATCTGGACAGGGAAGAGAAAATAACAGCAAAAGCGTTGTGAGTCAAGATGAGGACAAAGAGATTACTTAGCAGATACTGTCATGGGCAGAACAGACTTGTCTTGGGCAAACAAATTGAATTTATTACTAATCAAATCAACAAGGGATAATGAGAAAAAGAAACTTAAAAACCCTTTACCTTCCACCACTCCTGTTGCAGTTTAAATTTGAGCATCTTAGCCCAGAAACATGGTGAATGGAAAGAGAGATTGAGAGAGAGAGAGAGAGAATGGTATCTCAAGGATCCGTGGAAGGGTGGTTTGTCTTAATTTCATCGTTTGCTGAAATTGAGAATTTTTCCCTTGTTCATGGCCATAGGCATCAGCAGGCTGCAAATGGAGGACTGATTTGGAAGCACATGGGACAAAGAACTGGACTTTTAAATGCCCATGACACTGAGGGATGTGTGCATGGACTGAACAGACTCCACAATTCCACAAGGAGCAAGAACTGCAGAAGTCTCTTCCCTTGGAGGGGAAGGACGTAACAACTTGTCCCAATTAAGTAAGAGTGTGTGGTTAATCTTTGAATGTCTTTGTGTGGTGTTTTTTTGGGGGGTAAATTAAATGTCTTGGTTTTTTCCCAGATTGAATTAATTCTGGTTTTGCCTGCATTTTGTGTTTTTTTAATCATCTTTGTTCTCTTTTTGTTTTGACCCATTCAATTAATTGGTTATTTTCATCTCGGGATAAACCCTTGATGGTTCCCTTCTTCCCATTTTCAACTGTACTCCTGATTCTCTACTTCTCACTGCCAATAGCACAAGGGGATGGGGAATAGGAGTTGCAGTTGGTGTCACTACTTCTCAGCAGGAGACTCCTTGCACTTTTCCCCATCTTCAGCATGGGGGTTCCCCTCCCAGCCAGAAGACAGTCTTCTACAGACTGCTCCAGCATGAGTCTCTTCTGGGTTGTAGTCCTTCAGGAACAGACCAATCCATCATGAGTTCACTGTGGGGTCACTGGTCCTGCCACAAAACAAGCTTCATTGTAGGATCTTCTCCATGGATCCATAGATCCTGCCAAGATCTTGCACACACTTCCTGTAGGGTCAGTCTTAGGGGGATTGGACTATATGATCTTTCAGGGTCCCTTCCAATCCCTTATGATTCTTTGAGCATTCAGCATTTTCCACCTCCACAAACAGTAGGTGCATATTTGCTCCACCACTGACATCCATGGCTTGTAGCAGCACAGGTATTCTTAAAATGCTGTTCACCATGGTCTGGTCCAGACACCAGAGCCACCACAGATACTTTGATCTGTGTTGTTGGGAACTGCCATATACGTACTTGGTGAGCAGCAGCTCATGAAGCATTTTAGCCCTGGAGCAGGTGAGGGAGCACTCCTGGGGCAGCTTATCCTGCAGAGCTTGGGAGTACTAGTCCCTGCTGGTGAAGGGGATAGATGGCTCAACATAGGCAGGCTTCTGGCTGAAAAGCTATTCCTCTTGCCCATCTACTTATCAGACATATGCCCATATGATGTCTGCCATACTGCAGCATCGCTGCTCTATGTCTGTGTGAGACCATCCTTGCAGGGATGACGATGATGTGTGGTTTAATGGTATTGTGGTACCTTGTGTTCTGGTCTGGGCAGCAGGGTGGAAGCCAAGCCCCACTGTACTGGTTTCTTTGCACTAGGAGACCTGTACAGCAATGGGTAAGGCAGGTACTGTATCAGAGGTAAGGAAGTGAGTGCTTGCAACCACTTCAAGGATGTTAAAGCAAGGAAGCAGAGAAAGAAAGCAAGGAAGAAAGTCCGGTGTTCCATATACAATACTGTTTTGCTGTTTCTGCCTGAGGCAGTTTCAAGTTCCCAGGAATAGATTCCAGGTCCCAGGTGGAATCACATCTGGTTGGAATGAGAAGCTGGGAAGGTGTCAGAAGCATCTGCTTTTACGCTAAGAGTACCTGGGACTATGAAGTCTCTGTTTTCACTATTGTAGTGCTCTTGGGGGTAGAAGGTGGGGTGAATTCAGTGACTTGCTGCAGGTGCTATACCAGTCTGCCTCAATGCAAGACCGGAAAGCACGACTTACTGACTTTCATTAAAAGCTGATCTGAGACCAGGAATCTAATGATGGGACAACTTTAGTTCCACAGCATGTAAGGACTTGCAGTAAATCAGCCTGTGGCACAAGGCTGTATCTCAGCTGTGTTCAGCTCCCTTTTTGCTCATTACCTCATTAAAACCACAGGTGTTTTTAATTTCCATAATGAATATCAGTGTTCAAAATTTTTGCAAAGCTGAAGCGTTGCATGTGGGGTCTGTGAGCGATTATATGTTACCAAAGTTTTCCTAGTCCGTCAGTTAAACCATGAGAGCAGAGAAATTGCATACCTTGGGTATCAGGTGGACTCATTAAGTAGAAGCAACCCTGATCAAGCATACGTGCTCAGCTGAGATTTGCAGTCATTTTGACCAGGTGGCTAGTCAGCCTGTCAATTCACACAAACACTCACTGTTTTTGTTTTCAAGAGTACAGAAGTGAGTGAGGGAGAGTGCACACAAGGAAGTGCGAGTCTCTGCACAGCTATGATTTACCCAAAGTAACCTTCAAATGGTGGAGATGGGCATGTGGTTTCATTTGTGTTGTAATTTGATGTGAATGACCACTTATCAGTTGCTGTCAGCCAATTTATTGTTGGCACAAAGGCAGTTGTGTAGTTGGTAATGGTGGTCATACTGGGAGCAATCCTAGCTGTACTGCAAACAACATCCCTAGGTCTTCCATCTCAGCTTTGATGAATCACTCTCTCTTGGCTTCCACTGAGCCATTATCACCTAGTTCTTACAGGATTTGGGCACTTGTACTTATTTATGTAATTATTTTGAACAAGTGGGCTGATTTCCTTTTCCCTATGCCTTCTACTTGCTTTTATTTAAAACTTAAGTCTCCTTCTTTAGCCTCCTTGTTTTTCCATTCCTCCAGTATAAGTTATTTCAACTTATATTTAACTTGCACTTAAGTATCATAGTATTAAGAGTCTGCCTGCTTCAGCCCTTCTGACCTGGCTCAGCTAAAATAAGGAGACCAAGATAAACCAACTAATCCTTGTGAGCCACTAAAGAAGCAGATTGAACGTATATGGGAAATGCTTTCTTACCCCGCAGAAGACATTTCTGAGTTTTTCATATTCTTTTCTGAGGAAACAGGATCTGTCAAGGATATTTGTGAAAAATAAGGTATCTCTGCCCTCTGCAAAAAACCTACTAATCCATTGGCTCAGACATTTGCCAAAAGCTGTGAAGCAGCCAAAATGAGTTCTTGCTTTCCTTAATTCAGAGCAGAGAGCTGGAATCCTTCTTCCCATCTAATCACAGAGCATGAGCTATTCCAGGCAAATTTGTAACTGTTCTGTATCCATCATTTTGTTTCCCCTTCTCCAAATCCCTGTCTGCGTATGAGTAATCTTTCCTGTCCAGAGCAGTACATTTTTGTAGAATATACAGGTTTCAAAAATCTGTGTATTCCAACATCAGCAGTTTCAGCAGAGCATGTGTCACTGGCCATAGAGTACTCTTTTCCTCAAGAACATTTTGAGGTAGATACCACTGCCAGCAGTGGGCAGGTTTTGAGAGCAATATCCAAGAACTCTGTGTTGTTTGCAGCCCTGTCCACTCGACATCAAATGGCACCAGAGTCCAGGGAGAAAAAGGTCCTCTGGAATTGCAGTCCCCCAGTGGAAGACAATGGGAAGAATAGCATATTACTCACATTTCTTCTAATATAAAGAGCTCAGCTTTATCTTAAGTCAGTCTTAGATCACACTTAGGTATACTTAGGTCAACTGGATGTGAAAGAACCCTAACTTGTGTTGGCATACCTTGACATTGGCATTGTGTCAACTTGTTCTCCTGCAGTCACACAGAATCATATAATCATTGAGATTGGAAAAGACCTTGGAGATCATGAAGCTCAGCCTATGACCTAACATCACCACAATCACCTAGACCACGGCACTGAGTGCCATGTCCAGTCTTTTCTTAAACATCTCCAGGGTTAGGATTCCATCACATACCTGAGCAGTCCATTCCAATGTCTGACCACCCTTTCTGTAAGGAAGGGCTTCCTAACATCCAAACTAAACCTCCCCTGGCATAGCTTCAGGCCATGTCCTCTCATCCTATCACTAGTTGTCTGGGAGAAAAGCCTGTTCCACATCTGTCTACAACTTCCCTTCAGGTAATAGAGTGGTAAGGTTCCTCCCTGAGTCTTCTCTTCTCCAGACTGAACAACCCTAGCTCCATCAGCCTCTCTTCATAAGACTTTCCCTCTAGACCCTTCACCAACCTCATTCCTCTCCTCTGGACCCACTTCAGTACCTCAGTATCTTTCCTGAAGCCAGGGGCCCAGAGCTGCACACAGTACTCAAACTGAGGCCTCACCAGTGCCCAGTACATGGGGAGAATTATGTCTCTAGTCCTGCTGGCCATGCTATTTCTGATACAAGCCAGGATGTCATTGACCTTTCGTACCATCTGGGCACACTGCTGGCTCATATTTAGCCAGCTGTTGACCAGTACTCCCAAAGTCTCTCTCTACCATGCCACTCTCCAGCCACTCATCCCCCAGTCTGTAGCTCTGCTGTGGGTAATTGTGGCCTCATCAGCCCGAGGAAGACTGAGCCTAAAGTTGTAAGCTGTCCATGTAATATCTTATCTGGTTTCTTTTGGGAAGTTAGAAAGACATTAGGATGTTCCTGTCACTGCTTTTAGAGCTCTTCTGGGATTTGTTGACCTGTTGGCAGTAGAACAGAAGACAAATGTGAGTGCCTGCCTTTGTTTTAGTTCATCAGGAATTCACCTATAGCCATGACAAGTATTGACACCAAACCAAGCCTGATACACAGCTGAAAAGGTAAAAGTTGGGATATCAGTGACAGTGTAGTAGAGGCTGAAGTCTCTTTAACTATTCTGTATATTTCATAAAGGGGAACAGCTGAAGAGGAGTCCTTGGCAATTTTAGGATCTTTTGCTTAATGGTCAGTGTGGGTTTCATTAAGGGTATTTGCCCATTGTGTTTTCCCTTTTACCAAGATGGTGTCAGTCCTCTGACACCTTCTTTGCTGAGTTTCTGAGTGGGCCAGGTTCCTGGAAGGAGGCTCTTGGAAGCTGTCTGACTCATCTGGTTGCAGTAGAGGTGGGTGTTGCTGAGAATACTAGGGACTGGTTTTCAGAGCTAGGCTAAGGCACATTCCAGTTTTCTGAAGTGATCTGTAGTCTGGAAAACCTTTGCAGAGTATGAGTTTACTGTTTTATCTGGCAGAGTAAGGGAAGATTTCTTACCTCCTTCACAGTAAGTAAGTAGAGAAGTTGTGGCCTCGACTGCTTTTCCACTCTCAAGTTTCACACTCACAGTTCTGGCACAAAAAAACTGTTGTTTTTTGTGCCTGACAAAGTCTGACATAAAAGAAAAATCAATTTTGAGAGGTGTTTTGTTCAGCATTTGAGTAAGAAAATTGTCAACTGTCACAGAGGGAAGTGTTTTATTTCCTGTATCACAAGATGTACACCTGGGGAAAGAAACATTAATCACTAGATTGACATATGCTCTCTGCATTGCCAGGCTAAATGGAGGGATTTTGACAGTCTTAGAGCATGTGCAGTTTCACTGCTCTTGCTGCTCTGTTAAAGTGTTAGTGAAATTGCATATTGCTACAAAGCGGATGCTACAAGAACAAGACCACATTTCTTCCAGAGATTCTCCTGGAAGTTACCCACAGGATACAAACCATCTGGTTTTTATTAAGCATTTAGTTGCTAGTTCTTAACAGTAATGATACCCTTTGCATTCTCCTTCCATCAGTTCAGTGTGGTCTGAGGTTTTAATAACTTTTTTGTGAATTTTTAGCTTTAGTAATAGATTATTCAGTTGTAGGTTTACCCTGGGGCTTGTTTTGAGACAATCTCTACAAAAATGTAATTAATTTAGCACGTGAAAATGACACACACTATTAAAAATTGATACAGACTAATCATAAAACGTCAGAGATGCTTACAATTTGCGTGCTTATTTCTTCTGATTACATCTGATGGCATATGTATTAACCTGCCTCCACTTTGTCCTCTCCCGTATTTTCTGGTGCACTTCTGCAGAAGCCTCCATCAACAGTGAATAGATGGGATAGCTTGACCTGGCAGTCACACTGATTGTGCTCTCCTCTGCTCTTCATCCTTTTCCAGATGAAAATCCTTCGCAATTACTTGGTAGCTGAATTCTGCAAAAAGTTACTTACAACTTTAAGTACATCTCACTAAGGTACTCCACCGCGCCTGGAGAACAGGGCAATTTTCTGGGCTCTCCATGCACGTATGAGGATACAGTGAAATAAGTAATTTTTCAAAGAACAAAATGCACTTGTCTTGTTTGACTATAGGAAAAATTTCTTTATTAAAAGGGTCATCAGGCATTGGAACAGGCTGCTCAGGGAGGTGGTTGAATTGCCATCCCTGGACGTGTTTAAAAGTCATGTAGATATGCAGTTTAGGGACACAGTTTAGTGATGGGCTTGGTACAGTTGGATTAAGATTGGATTAGATGATTTTAGAGATTTTTTCCAACCAAAATGATTCTATGATTCAGCTTGTAACATTATCATTACAAAACTATATGGCAGTTAGGATGGACTTACATTATTTCTAATTGTATTTTAGTGTCTCCTCACTAATGCCACTGAAGCAAGGCAGAGTCTTTTAATGCTAGGTGTGTCTATCTGATCCACAGAGCTGAAGGCTGGGCAATGTGACAAGATTTTCCTAAGACTGAGCTCTGTATCTCCCAGCCTTATGTGCAGCTGCATCACCTCTGGAGACTGGCTCACCTTCCAAGGGCCCATCCTCTGATAGAATCACTCCATCAAAGGTGAAAGCAAAGAAGTCATTTTAGAGCTCACAGTATTACTCCTCAGAAGTTACAAACCAAGAGCTGAAGAAGGCTACCAAACTGGGAGCCCTGGCATCAAAGAACGACTTGTAGCAGCAAGCAGCATGTTCACAAATCCAAAGAAAGATCAGCATGAAGGCCTGACAGCACATTTCATCACTTAAGATGACAGTCTGTAATACTACTGTCTGACTTTTCCAAGGTATGCTATCGCACCTCATGCTAAAAGTGTATTTTATTTTTCAAATACTTCGGAAGAAGACAAAGGGTACTCAGAGTATTGGAAGGGAGAGCAGAAGTTTTGGCTGATTTGTCAAAAGACCTATCAGATAGATATTTTAAACGATGTGTTTTTGCCTGTTTGTTGAATTGACACATAAATTTTTGTACTGCAGAGTATGTAATGGTAACAATTACCTGAGAATTTTGACAAAATTACTCAGACAGAGAAACAAAAGGATTATTTTTTGATATAAGCATTTGTCTTGTTACTTCATGATGATCTAATGCACTTTGAATTGCTTTAAATAACTTCAGCTCAGTTAGAGCATGAGCAAATTTTATTTTCCTTCCTTTCCAACTCTCTTCTTTCATCGAAGACTGAACATAGTTGCAGTTGTCTTCCTGAGGAATGAAGCATATGAAGCAGAGCTGTGCTGTGTCTTTTTTTTTTTTCTAGAAGGTAAAGTATTTAAAGGTTTTGAAAGAAAAGCAGAACTTCAGTTGCTGTGGAAGTGCCAAACTTGATGATGTCTTGTCACAACAACTCATCTCAGTTCTTGGCAATCCTTGAGCAGAGTCACTGCAGATTTTCCCAGGAAACAAAATGCTGGCTGTCACAATGCAAGCAGTAAGTGTACTTTGAATCGGTTCAGATTCCAGAAATCAAGTTTTCAGTAATTTATAAATTCAGAACTTAACCAACAAAAATTTAGTATATCCAAATTAGGCCGGCAGATCAGGTCCTAGATCTGATGTACTTAAAGTAAATCATAGTGCCACATTATTTCAATACTGTCTCAGAAAAAACCCTTCTTTTTCCCTGCATCATTAACCCTACAAATGACCAATACTGTCCATACGACATATTTGTTACTACTAACACCTGTGGCTTAGTTTAAAAAATGCTGTGTAAGGGTTGTGCAGCAAAAACTGTTTGTGACCTTGAGCACATTACACTGCTTCTCCCCAGATTCAAAATTTACAATTCCATTTGTAGCATGGAAGCTCTTAGCAACTGTCACTTACTTCATATGAATCACACAATGTTTTGGATTAGAAGAGACTTTAGAGAACATCTAACTCCAACCCTTCTGCCATGGGCAGGGACACTTCTCACTACAGCAGGTACCGCAGAGCTCCTAGAACACTTCCAGGAAGGGGGCATGCACAGCTTCTCTGGGCAACCTGTTTTTGTGCCTTACCACATTACTACTTGGGATTTTTTCCCTAAGATATAGTGTAAATCTATCCTCTTTCATTTGAAACCATTTCCCCTTGTCCTATCACTAGAGTCCCTTGTAAAAGTCCCTTTCCAGCTTTCATGTAGGCCCCCTTCAGGTACTGGAAGGCTGCTGTAAGATGCCCCCCAAGAGCCTTCTCTTCTCCAGTCTGAAAAGCTCCAGCTCCCTCAGCCTGTTTTCATAGGAGACGTGCTCCAGCACTCTGATTATCCTTGTGGCCCTACTCTGAACTTGCTCCATGTCACAGTAGTGACATTTCTAGTAGTTCCATGTCACAGAATCACAGAATTATTGAGGCTGGTAAAGACCTCTGAGATGACCTAACATCACCACAATCACCTAGACCACGGCACTGAGTGCCATGTCCAGTCTTTTCTTAAACATCTCCAGGGATGAGGATTCCATCACATACCTGAGCAGTCCATGCCAGTGTCTGACCACCCTTTCTGTAAGGAAGGGCTTCCTAACATCCAAACTAAACCTCCCCTGGCGTAGCTTCAGGCCATGTCCTCTCATCCTATCACTAGCTGTGTGGGAGAAAAGCCTGTTCCACATCTGTCTACAACTTCCCTTCAGGTAATAGAGTGGTAAGGTTCCTCCCTGAGTCTCCTCTTCTCCAGACTGAACAACCCTAGCTCCATCAGCCTCTCTTCATAAGACTTTCCCTCTAGACCCTTCACCAACCTCATTCCTCTCCTCTGGACCCACTTCAGTACCTCAGTAAACTTCCTGAAGCCAGGGGCCCAGAACTGCACACAGTACTCAAACTGAGGCCTCACCAGTGCCCAGTACATGGGGAGAATTATGTCTGTAGTCCTGCTGGCCATGCTATTTCTGATACAAGCCAGGATGTCATTGACCTTTCGTACCACCTGGGCACACTGCTGGCTCATATTTAGCCAGCTGTTGACCAGTACTCCCAGGTCCCTCTCCACCATGCCACTCTCCAGCCACTCATCCTCCAGTTTGTATCTCTGCTGGGCATTATTGTGGCCAAAATGTAGGATCCTGTACTTGGCCTTGTTAGACCTTATCGTGTTGGCCTCTGCCCAGTTACCCAGCCTGTCCAGTCCTTTCTGCACCATCCTGAGTGTTAACTTCTTTCTGCAGAGATTCCTGTGGAGGGCTGAAACTTGGTTCTGCATTTTCCTTCCACTCCACTTCCCAAACTATATGCACACAAACCAGATGCTAGGAGAAACCCCCACCCAAAGAAGCACCTCAAGTGTAACAGGGCAAGTGGGTGTATATAAGCAAATGCAATTTCTCTATTCTAAAGATCATCTGAGTGTGCTTTTCCCAGAATCTTTGCACAGTTTGATAGGCAGAGCACTACGCTGCAGAGAAGAAAGGGTGAGATGAGGATTTTATTTCAGCTGGTAACACCAGACTTGGAAGATCTACACAACAAGGACAAAAATTCTGGTTTCTGTGGCACACAGTCGGAGTGCTGATAAGTCTTCACAATGCTGGGAGGACCTGGGAGGTGTACATATGGTACACTATTCAGCACAACAGCTTATTTGAGGGTGTAACATATGCCAAGTAAGATGACATCAGATTTCAAGAATCTACATTGCACATTGCTGAGCTGATAACCATGACAGTTCTGAAAAGTGGGAGGAAAAAGATAAATAGAGTTTTGAGCAGAAGGTGGTGAATGAATTTCAACAACTGGAATACAAATGAAGAAAAAAGTTTACTTGGTGAAAAGAGGGAACTTGGGTAGCTGTGGAGGAGTCTGTCCTCTCAGAATGTCAAAAAATTGCAGGTATCTAGAATGGGGTTTGGCCACTGTTGCAGCAACAAAGGTATTGGTTTAGCTGGCTTTGTTTCAGTGAAGAGAAATCTCATTTCTTATGATTAGCATAAGATGAGCAACCTTCAAAATAACCAAACATTTGCGATTAATAATTTGTCAGAGTTACTATAGATTTCTGCCATGATCTGCTGGTATATTGAGTAGGACAGTATAAGCCCTGCACTGAATTTTACAGTGAAGTATTTTCCAGTTTTGCTGGCTTGCTCCCTCCAGCATGGATTTGTTTGGTGTTGCAGACCCAGTACTGACGGTAATAGCTTTCACTGAAGTAGATCCAAGTGTATGTGCACAACATCCTTTGACCCACCACTGTAGGGGAAATAAAGGAATTGTTCAAGTGTATGAAGTAACAACATAAATCAGATATGAATGTGAAACAAATGTGTATGTTCTGTAGCCAACTGAAACAGCATGGTAAGTTTGCAGAAATAGATTATAGCTGTCTGAATTTGAATCCAGCCAGTAAATCCAAGCAAACATCTCCTACAGACAGAAAGGCAATCCTGAGACAGGAACAGCAATAAGTAGTGAGGACTTTTGTTGCTTGATTCATGTCAAAGACACCACGTCAGAGCATATTCCCATCACAATTCTTCAAAGCCTTGCTTTGTGCCACCACAAGTTGCAGCTGTGATGTAAGTTGTCCTTGGACAATTCTTATCCAAACACTGTCCTCCCTTGCAAGAAATTATGAGTGATAGGGTAGTCACTATTGGTGTAAGTATTACTACCTTATACAGATGCAGTCCAGGTGAAATAGTTTGAAATTCTAGAGGATCCATTCAGGAGAGAGGCTCAGTGGAAGTACTGCCTTGGGAGGCAGCACTGCCTGAGAAAGTCTGTATGTGGCAGTCATAGCTGGGCTCACGTGAAACACACTGGCCAAAACCCAGAGTAGAACTTCTCAGGTAGCCATGCTTCGCTGCTTACTAAACACTGAGCTTCTTTTTCTGCTGGGGCAGTCTGGCAGGTGAGAGTGAACTTATCACTGAACCATTCCAAAGGGCTGCACTCACAAATGGTCAGCAGACCAGACCATAAAGCAATGTTGGTCATGATGGTTACCACATTACTCCCTGCAAACCACAAAGATGAATCTGATTTTCCTCACACAGTAGTGCTGAAAATAGGTATGACCCTGCAGGTTCACATATTGGTTTCCTGACAACAGTGCAAACTGGAGCATAGGAGATTCCATATAAATATCAGAAGAACCTTCTTCCCAGTGAGGGTGACAGAGCATTGGAACAGGCTATGCAGGGGGGTTGTGGAGTCTCCTCTGGAGATGTTCAAGAACCGCCTGGATGTGTTCCTGTGTGACTTGGTCTAGGTGATCCTGCTGTGGCAGGGGAATTGGACTGTAAAATCTTTCAAGGTCCATTCTGATCCCTAATGATTCTATGATTCTATGATTACCTCAGCTTCATCTCATCTCCATTCCAATTTTCATCTCCCTTCGGCAGGAGAGATGTCTCCACAACAGCCATGGTGGCACACAGAGCCAGTATTCAGGGCAATGGAAGCTTCTTATCAATCTCTCAGTGACTGCAAGCTACAAGATATGCACAACATACAGTGGAGAGCTGAGGTCCAGCTAAGTGATTGGTAGGGAGAAGATGACCAAAGCTCATTGTTTAATTATAGTTGGAGCTGTGCACACTGTTGCAACCTAGGCTATGTATGACATACTGGAGACCCTCCTGTTGCAGATCAGGGCCATCCAGCCAGTGCATACCAGTGCATCTCTTCAAGACCAAGCTTCCTGTTTGCTTGGCTGTTCCTCCAGAGATGTGGACATCTCTCCCTGCCTCACAGCATTTCAAACCAAGCATGACAATCTCTCACAAACTGGTGGATAAAATTCACTGGTTTTGCCCACTTCTGCACAGTAGGACTCCTCTCAGGAGATTAAAAGCAACGGCTTGAACCATTGACTGCACCATGGGCTTCCTGGTTTGCTTCCCTGTTTCTAGTAAGGCTCACTGTAGGCAAATGAAAAAAATCACCTCCTAGACAGTACAGGTGATTACAAACCACCAAAGGCAAGGTTCATGCTCCAATTCAGAGTACTGCCTTCTCTATGACTGCTGATGAGATCCCCAGGGCCTCTGAGAATGTGCACAGAATGCACTGTTATGTGTCAGGTTATCCACCTTAGGGACTGCATGTCTTCCTGCCTGAGAATCAAGTTAAAGGTTAATCTTTTTCTAGCTGTATGTCCTGGTTCACCCAAGCTCTGATCTAGCTACCTACTGGACTTTGCTGGTCTGAGTTCATAGAATCATAGAATCATCAGGGATTGGAAAGGACCTCGAAAGATCATCCAGCCCAATCCCCCTGCCACAGCAGGACATGCTGACCAGGTCCAGCCAGGTTTAAAACATCTCCAGAGAAGGAGACTCCACAAACACCCCAGGCAGCACCCTGCAGCACCCCATCACCCTCACTGGGAAGAAGTTACAGAACCGGTCAGAGTTGGAAGGGACCACAGCAACATCCAGTTCCAACCCCCCTGCCACGGGCAGAGACATCTCACCCTACATCAGGCTGGCCAGAGCCTCATCCAGCCTGGCCTTAACACCTCCAGGTATGAGGTCCCAACCACTTCCCTGGGCAACCCATTCCAGGCCCTCACCACTCTCCCAGTGAAGAGCTTCCTCTCACATCAAACCTAAATCTACCCATCTCCAGCTTTGCTCCATTCCCCCTAGTCCTGTTGCTTGCTACCTGAGATCCTAAAAAGCCCCTCCCCAGCACTTTTGTAGACCCCTTCAGATACTGGAGGGCCCCAATAAGGTCACCTTGGAGCCTCCTCTTCTTCAGACTGAACAGCCCCAACTCTCTCAGTCTGGCCTCATAGGAGAGGTGCTCCAGCCCTCTGATCATCTTCATGGCCCTCCTCTGGACTTGCTCCAGCATGTCCACATACTTCTTGTAATAAGGACTCCAGAACTGGATGCAGTGGAGAGGTGGGGTCTCTTGAGAGTGGAGTAGAGGGGAAGAACCATCCCCCTTAACCTGCTGGCCACAATTCTCCTGATACAGCCCAGGATTTGGTTTGCCCTCTGGGCTGCAAGTGCACACTGCTGGCTCATGCTGAGCTTTTTGTCTACAAGCACCCCCAAGTCCCTCTCCTCAGGGCTACTCTCCAGCCAGTCACTGCCCAGCCTGTATCTGTGCTTAGTATTGTCTCTCCCTAGATGCAGGACCTTACACTTGGTCTTGTTAAACCCCATGATGTTGGCTTGTGCCCACCTCTCCAGCCTGTCCAGGTCTCTCTGGATGGTATCCCTACCCTCCGGCGTGTCTGCTGCACCAGCTGCACCTCTCTTTGAAGGGTTCTGCTTTGCAATCTGGTCAGTTCTGTAGTTTCAGAGAGGATTGGGAAACACCGAGACTTGCAGAAGTATGCATTTCATGAGTTGGCTTTTCTGGGTTTGAGGTATTTTTTAACCTGAGATCTCCATCCTTCTCAAATCAGACCTCTGCTGGGACATCAAACATCACCCCAGTCATCATTTTCCATATAGACTGAGAAATATGGCTTAATGGCAAATGAGCCCGGTGATATAATTTGTATGGACTTTTGTCCACAGCATCAGCTAGCAGGTCACACCCTTGGCATGCGTTTGCAGGATACTGGGTTCAAATTCACTGGATGCTTTCCAGGTGCTCCTGGCAAATATTTTTAATCCTATTGTCTACCTGGTCTCTTCTTCATACTGCTAGGGAAATCTGCACAAAGCTGTTCTGAAGGCTTTCCTGTTCTCAGCAGGATGCCCCATTTTTTGACAGGGAGCGGGGCTTGTGCCAGAGGAGGAATTGATTATGTCAGCCAGCCTTTTCCCTCCAGGTGGAGACAGTAAGCATTTTAATGTGGGTTGTTTTTTTTTTTTTACTTTTTCAAGTGGTTCTGGGGAAAAAAAAAATAAATCGCTGTTATGTCTGCATTTCTGCCAGCCTCTGAAAAGCAGATGTGCCATCTGAGCAGAGCTGATTGTTGTATAAACACTCAGCACTTTCTAACAAAAACAACATTTTCTTCTTCCTAAACAAAACCATGCAGCTGTGTCCTTGCTGCAGGCAAGAATATCAAACTTCATAAACATCAGCAGTTTTAAAATTTTTTGAAAGTTAACAGTAACTGAAAAGGCAATCAAAGTGTTTTCATAAGGTGCTCTTAAGTATAAGCCTTTGAAATATTACAAGCCCATATAATTTCTCTGACAGAAATATAGGCTTGTATTAATTAGGCCAAGCCTGTTTTTCCAATCAAGTTAGCTTGATGGAAGACTGAAATAAGAGAAAAAAATATTCTTTTTTTTTTTTCCAGGTAAAGACCACGCTGGACGCCACAGCAGACAGTTTATGAACTGTAGAGATAGTGAGTGCTTCAACAACTAGAGAAGACAGTGGGGCAGGTGTCTTGCTGTGATTGTAGCCTTGCCCTTAGCATATTCCTCTACCCCCAACCCAGAGCTTCCATCCTCTCCCACAGCAGGAGCTGACAGAAAACACTCTGGAAGCAACAAGACTTGTCCTGTAGTTCATCACTCTGCAGGGTACAGTGGGGTCTGGGGATCCACTATGGCACTTCCATACCTCCTCCTGTAAAACCTCAGATGATTTGTTCTGTACATAGCACAAAGTAAAGTCTATTGCAAATTCAGTGTGCTGGGCTTGACCAGATCTAGATTTAAAATATGAGCAGATGGAGAAAACCTCCATATTTACTTCTAATTACTTCTCACTTTGTTAAAACCCTTGCATAGAAAGCTAAATAAGAAGAGATGGTGAGAAACATGAGATTTTATATTTTACAAGGCACAAAGAGCCTCCTCAATCACCATGGCTATATGGCAATCTTTTCTATCTACCTCAACAGTTTAGGATTACCACCTCTTGAGTTTACCAGCTGCTCCATGACCCATGCTCCAGTTTGCAAATTGCTACAGTAGGAAGACATGCATATATACCTATGTACACTGCCACTTGCACTGGGCTGTGCTCTACTCTGATATACTTGCATTTCTCACCAGGTCTGTGTGCTGTACTTCATTTGACACTGCTGTTATCCCAAGAATTTCCTTAGAATGAAATAAGCCTAAAACATCATATGGGAATGCTATTACAAACTCAAGATGCTTTCAAAAAGGGAGCCCATGCCTTTTCAGCTCTAATTTCTTTCCTCTTGGCATTACTCTTGACTAAATGAAGTAAGATGAACAAGCAAGCCATTAGGTCAAAGTAAAAAGCATTTCCACATTTTCTTCCACCTCACTAAAATAGCTTTCTTTGTTTAAAAGATAGGAATCAATAGTTTATCATCTGTTTCTATCAGGCTCGGGTTTCAGATCACTTGCAGCACCTCTGAGCTTCTGCCATGGAGGTGATAACAGGGATAAGACTGGCATAATAAAAAAAGCAAGGCCTGTGAAACCCTTGCCATATCACTAGTTCTACTCTGATAGAATAAAAACAGATCTGAGCAATCTTCTAGGATACAAGCACTTCTCCAAGAATGAGAAGCCTGTGTTGTAGCAGTATTTAAGACAAAACTGAAAAAGCAGTTAATGTTGGTAATTGCTAACTATGGGGATCCCACTCTCCAATCCAACTGGCCCTCCTGTTACAAGATGTGTAATGTACAGAAGAGGCTCCAATCTAGCGTCTGTAGGTAGCTAGCTCCTACAGCTTGGTCTTCAGATATATCCACCTTTAGTTTGGCTCTTCTAAGCTTAGTCCATCTCTTGGTCTGGACTTAGAAATCCCCTTCTGCTGAAAGAGATAATTACCTTTCATATGGTGAGATAATTTCTCTACTTGCAAAGAGATTAGCAGACATGGTTCCTGGCTCACCACGAAGTGGGCAGAGCAGGACTGCACTAATGCTACAGTGCACAGCAGGAATGATTTCCAGATGATCTCTGATGTGGAACCTGCTGAAAGCTTAAACTCACACCAAGGAGCTTTTAGCCACCCCCCTGATCCAGGACTGGAAACTGAGGATGCCTGTCCCTTTTGTATGACACAGACAGCTGACAACAGCACAAGTTGGGGAGCTCCTTGGGGGTTCAACAGTCCAATAGACATGGAAAATACTTATTTTTCTTAGAGTTAATCCAGGTGTGAGCTGGAGTAACTAACAAAGAGGCTTCTGGTTACCACCAGATGCTTGCAGCATACCCAGATAACAATGTTCATCTGCTTTTTGATCTGATTTGCATATATGAGGAAAAGAAAAAGAGGGAATAATTTTATCAGGGTTGGATATGTAAGGTTAAGAAGATGTATAACAATGTTTTTTTCTTACTGTAGAAAAATGTGATACTCAGGGTGTGAGTCTTACTAACTAAAAGCTATTTAAGTCAGTGTAGAAGTACTGATAATGATTTAAAGATACCTAATGATTCTGTCCTGCACCTTAATTGGTTATTGCACAGTATTGCACAGCCACTGATCCCATTATTTCTCATCACAGGCTTTGTCTACCTTACTGAGATCAAGTCTCAAGCAATGCATTTCTACAAAGGATGTGCAGCGGTTGATATGGAAAGATATGCTACAGTTCCTGCTGGCACCAGTATGCAACAAGAGTAAGCCATCAGCCCCAGGGACCACAATTTGCTACAACTTTGTGTAATACTTAGTAGTGTAGCAGATGCTCATGGCACTATTGCCATGAATAATATTGCAGCAGCAGACCTTTCTGTTTAAATGAGAAATGTTCCAAAATAGATAAGAACTTGTAGTGGTGTCAGCCATCATATTTCTCTAAGAGTTGTGCCAAGCAGCCTAACCTGTCTTGGGATGCCACTTTGAATATTCCCTCAGTCTACCCTCATGCCAGCCAGCCAGGGAAAGGGGAAGGCCAATGCCAATTACAGCAGATACTCTCAGTATTAGTAGCAAAGGGATTTTCTTTGCATTAGCCTCCCTTCATCCAGTGCTTATAAACCTGTTTCTCTTGGATTTATAGGATAACTTGTCAAACCTGTACCAGTACTGTATGTTCTTAAATAGCAAATGTTTCCCATTTTAGGATATCAATGTCCTTGTCTTATTAAGATCAATATTGAAAATATTGTTCTATTATCTTTCTTCAGAAAAAGCTTGCTTTTGTTCTTCACCTATTAATTTCTGTCACAATCCACAGTGTGAAAGCCTTGTGGTTTAACACTTCTATTTTAATATTGATTCAACATATGTCAGCTGGGGCTGGGTTGCTACCCAATTCATCTATTTGCCTGTCTTATCCATCTGTGTGTAAATCTAATTTGTTATGCAGACATTTCATTTCAATATGGTCTTAATATGTACTATGGGAACAGCCTTTGCTGCTCCGTGCTCCAAACAGCGCTCATGTTTTCAAAATGAGCTGCAGCAAACAGGGCAAATACCAGATGACAACAGAGGATTGCGGATGAACCAACACCTAAACACAAGAAAGATGAAAGACCAGTCTTCTTAAATCACAACACAAACGTGGCTGTGCAACTTTCTGGGGCTGACTGTTAAAATATCCTTGCATGGATTTCCATACAAAATACTGAAGTTTTTAGTTTGATATGAAAGTAGTCACAACAGTGAAATACAAGAATAAAGCACACAGCAACATTTTCCAGACTACATGTCTCCATTGTTTTATCAGCTTAATAGCCCACTACACATTTTTCAAAACCATAGCTTTGGCTAGCCTATCTCTAGGGATTTATAAGACAGAGATATAATACGGGCCTGGCAAGATTACTTCACATATAGATTTATTTCATTAACTTTTTTTAAAGTTATATGAGAAGCTGGACAAAAAAATTACCTGGAAGAGCTCATAAACCATATTATAGCATTAACCTATTCAGTATTAACTGTTAGAGAAAAGCTATTTTAAAAGATGAGAATGAAATAAATTCCTCCTTTCCCCTTCCTGAAATTACAATTATTAGGTCACTACTGAAACATCACGGTAAAAGCCAACACTAAAATCTGTTTTGCAAGAGTACTACCTCAAATCAATCTGTTTTATTACACATAGAATTGTCACATAATCCCCAAGATCTACCATGTTTGCAGCATCCAGTCATGACAGGATTTCCAAAAGGGCTCAGTACTGGGCCTGTTCTCTTTGACACCTTTATCAATAATCTGAACCAGGGGATCAAGTGAACCCTTGGTAAATCTGCAAACAACACACAGTTTTGTGAGTGTGTTGATCTGCTTTAGCGTAGGGAGGCTCCTCAGAGAGACTTAGGTGGGCTAGGTCCATGGGCTGAGGCCATTGGTATGGGAGCTGAACAAGGCCAAATGCCAGGCTTGCACCTGGGCTGTGAAAACTGCATGCAGCACTACTGGTTTGGGGTAGAGTGTCTGGAAAGCTGCTGAACAGAAGAGACCTGAATGACAGTCAGATAAATGTGAAGCTGAGAGAACTGGATTGTTTAGCCTGCAGAAAAGAGGGGAGATCTTATAATTGTCTACAACTACATGAAAGTAGGTTGTAGTGAGGTGGATGTTGTTCTGTTCTCCAAAGTAACAAGTAATAGACAAGAGGAAACAGCTTCATGTTGCAGGGGAGATTCAAACTGGACATTCAGAATTTTTTTTAACTGGAAGTGTTGTTCTTAGCCTCAGCCAAAATGGCAGCAGCTACACGAGAGAAAGAAAAAGGAGAAGAAAGTAACTGAGGAGTAGTCACGCTCCCTGCTGTTCCTGGTCTGAACAACTAATACTCTTTTTATATTCTATCACATTGCCTGTTAGCAGCACAGATGGTAAAAAATACCCCTGAATGTAAAAATGTGAAAAATAAAGGTATAACCATGTGTAACCCAGACAGGCTGACTGCGTGCAGTAAGCTAACAGTACAGATAAATGACAAATCGTCCATTGAAGATTGCAAAGAACAGCGTAGGTCTGCAGAATATAGCAATCCCTCCCAGCAGCTTTAAGAAAAACATGGGGTCACGGTAGATACTTAGCTAATCACAAGCTGTTTTTGAGATGTGGGGGCCACAAGGGCTAGAGAAAGATAGGAAAATAGTCCTGCATGCTGCTCCAGAGATTTTGCCATATGTCTGTCTTTGACATTGATGCAGGTTCTGGACTGCTCAACTGACTCCTGTTGCCTGCAGTATAAGAAGGATGCTGGTGAGTTAGACGCTATCAAAGCAGAGCTGGGAATGATCAACAGAAAATATACTACAGGACTGTAAGCTCAGCTGCACACAGCTTAGCAAAAATAGAGAGATCTGCATGTTCTTAATGACAGTCTAAGAATACTTGTAAGGGCACAAGAAGTAGGATGTTAAGTCTCATGGTTCTGGCAGAGAACGGTATAGATAGATTAAATGGCTACATGTTGAAGTGAGAAACACGACAGGAAATACAGAAAAGTATTCTTAATAAGGAGAATATTTCTATTTGGGGATGTTTTTGAAATGAAATGGAAATTACCTCTATTCGTTTGAAATGACCTCCATGAAAAATGTAAAATGGAAAGGGCCATTTTGTCCTGCTCCAACTCAAGCTGAAATAAGTTCAGGATGTCTTTCTGGCCTAAATTTTAGGAAAAAACTCAGAGTGAATGATCACATAATCACCTTGTTCGTGTTTTCAGCACTAAGACACTTGCATCTCTCCTGGCCCAGCTTTCTTGAAACTACAATTCATCTGCATGCACTAGGCCTACTTTTCAGCCCCAAAACGAAGGCTTGGACTTCAAAGTACATAGCTCAAGGGATCTGGCCCACAAATAAGAAAGGAATCAAAAGGGTTCTGTGTTTGAAATAAGATATTGTTATTGTCTGTAGCAGCAGGCAACTTGTTTGCTAATGAGCTCATTAATACTTCCATCTCTAAAGAGCTTGCCTTTGAGGTTAGTTAATAGGTCTTTGTCTGAAAAAGCTTCCTCTTCCTTGGCTGCTTTTCTTCCCTAGTAGCAAAGACAAAACCTGGTCTTTGTGTGTGCTTTGAATCAGAAGTTTGCGTTGAATAGGGCAGCTAGGGCATTTCTTTGACATCCCAAGTGGTGGTAAAAGTGGATAATTTCTGATCATAGCCCCTGAAAGATTTATTTTATTTGAAAGTGTTGATTGCCAAAATGGTTCAGCAGCTGGAAAGGAGCTGAATCACATTTGTGTAGCTGTGCTCAACCTCTAGACCCCTAACCCTAACATGGATTGTAAGATTGTGTTATGGGGCCTTGGGAACACATGACATAGATGCCAAGTGCATTATGGATGCCTATTGTTTCTGTCTGCTGCATCAAACCTTCAAGAGGAAGCCATGTGCATGTTTCCAAAGCCCTCATCAGGACTGACTCTTCCACATGATTAACTTATGCTGATGTGTTTTCTTTGCTGCTTTTTTGAGGCACTCTAAAGGAAGGGATATGAATTGGAGTTCAGTAATGGGTGTGAGACTGTGGTCTATGCAGGACCAGGGACTCCACAGAGCTGTGAGAGACCTGTACAGTGAGAGCTAAACCCCTGTTTCTGTAACTGAACCTGATGTGATAGCTTTGTTACTTCCCAAAAACATACTCGCATATCTCTGAAAGGGAGGTTTCTGGCTCTACACTTGGGGTGTGGGAAGGAAAACAGTTGCAATGCTTTGATGTGGAAGAACTCATCAGTGAAGGACTGATATTTACAGTGAGGTGGAGGTGGGACTGGGAGGCAGTAGAGGGGACAAAACCTCAGCTATTTTGGTACATTAAAGGTGGCAGGTGCCTATTTTCTGCCATGGTTATGCAACTGTTTTGCATATTCCTTTTTTTCCTCAACATATGGGAAGAACATTCTTTCTTTCTTTCTTTCTTTGAAACAGATGGAGGCTGCTGGTCACTACAGCTCTGTTGAGAAGCAGTTCACTATTTGGAATATACATAGACTCAGCAAAATATATTTCTCTTATGAACGGGCTAATATTTGAAATTTTAGTTTTTTGAGTTTCCTGTATAATCTTCAAAGAAAAGCAGTGAATGCTCCTCTTTTCCCTCTCTTAACAATCAGGCTCTGGAAGTCAAGTAACTCAGAGAACAGGAAATTAAATGAATTACTGCAAAAGCCTGCAGATGATTCTAATTTCATTTTTACAGCTAATAAAGATAATATGTTTTTATAAAAATCCATAGAATAACTACACTGCTAGATTATTTTCTTTTTCATGTGTAGTTTCTTTTCTTAAACTATATTTAATGCCAGAGTCACTTTTTTTGTAAACTTCATTCATAATAGAAGAATATGAGCATATGTCTCACAAGGACTTCAGTGTGACAGTCTCTGGAAGCTCAGCAGCTTACCCATTAGATCTTTTATGCTCAGTGTTCAAGAAATATGCATCTACACATATACCAGCAGACACAGGAGCTGTTTTTAAATAAAGACAGGCCCAGTGACAATTCTCAGAAGATTAGGGCAAGAAACTGAAAGGACAGATTTTCCTAAATAATGAAGAAAACTCTGCTAACAGATTGAAAGAATTACCATATGCTGTACCACTCCAAGATTTCCCTTTGCTGAAAATAATCAGCATACCTCTGCTGGGCTGGAGACAACAGAAGGCACAATGTGCCTGTCCCTCAAGGGACTGTGGGGCTATGCATGTGAAGAGTTTTGTTAGTCTCAACACAGGCAGGTCTTACTACAAAGGTGGTTATGACTGTTTCATATTGTGGATGAAGCTCCATCAGAGAAGCCAGTTCTGAAAGTACACAGCAAATACACTTTGGTGGAGTGTGCCTTCTTCCAACTCTGATGATTCTGTGATTCCTACTGGCACACTTCTCCAAACTAATTTTCAGTTGTTTTGTTTTTTTTTTTTAAGAGATCATTCTCCAGGCCTAGTACCTTTCACAAGTATCAGGAATGAATGGCTTCTTAGACAATATAAAAAGCTATTCAGTATTCTGTGAAAGCAAGTAGCAGAGATATACTCAGAGTGGAATTGTGTTGGCATTAGTGTGTGAGATGGGAATACATTTAGTTCATTAGAAAATGTGACATAGGGTATTATTTGAAAATCTCAGTCCTCAAGCTATCCTGACACTTACTTGCAGGTGCAGAGACTAACGGAAACATGACAAGTCTGAGGTAAAGCAGAAATATGAAAACAACAGAAAAAAAGAGCAAGGGGTAGACGAATGGCTTATGCTCATATCCAAGGACATAACCAAACAATGAAGCTGGTAAACACAGAGGAATGTGTTGTTTACACCAAGACGAGAGAGTAGTCAAGGGGAAAAACTCCCTACTGTTCCTGATCTGGAAAGAATGCTGGGGCTGAAATGCTATTGCTGAAGTAATAGGCAGCTAGAGAGAAAAGCTGGGAGAAAAGGCAACTGAACAGCATGGAGGGGTGGGAAAGGGAACAGGATGGGATAAGCTACTGCAGTAGCAAAGAAATATTAAATGCCACTAAGATCTGTCCCAATAGTTAATGGAAATGGCTTCTGAATAAAGTGAGAATAAACAAGATGCTAGAAATCAAGTTTAATGCTTTATAGCCCTCATTCCTAGGAAGCACAGATAAAATGCTTATAAAGAAGCCTGTACTTAGGAAAAATAAACAGAAATATTGTTGGTAACTGTGAAGCATAGTCTGAAGTAAGAAAGCAGCACTAAAGGCAGGAGCTTGACCTTCAATTCTGACTCCCTCAGTACCCAGATGTATGCACAGCAAGCACTCTGCATTTGGGAACAAGGCTGAGGCAACTATTATTAAGAGCCTGTGAAAGCTGAGGTCTATCAGATCACCAGGAAAGCGGAAAAAACCTCTCTGAAAAATGGAGTAGAATGAAGTAGAGGAAGTGCATCCCAAACGAAGGTGATCAGCATATCATTCATGAAGTAACTGCTGAATTGCAGAACTCCACAGATAAAGTCTATAGCTTGGTATTTGCAATACTCTTCTTATGACCAAAGCAAAGGTTATGCTGGTTGAATTGTAACAGGAAAACAGAACACTTTCCCAAAGATGAACCTCAGCCCATAACTGAAATGGCTTAAAGCTACTTTCCTTGAGAGCTGGAGGGGCAGATAAATCACCTAAGATGGTTGAAAACCCTTGAGAAGCTGCAAAATCAAGACATGGATTAGGTATGGATGAAATATGTACAGATCTAATCAGGATCAATGAAATGGAATGGAGATTTTTTTATTTGGCATAATTCTCACTTGTGCACAATGTCAACGAGTCACTGTGGCTTCAAAAACATAGACAGAGGGATAGATACCTTCTTGGATCCCTGGTAAGTATGATGCTTAGATAAGGGAAACTGTAATATCCATAATACACTGTTAGAAGACAGTTGAGGACATTGGACTATAATTATGTGAAAGAGATGCACACCATCCTGAAAAGCTGGCTACTATTATTAGGGCTTATGACTGACACATGAAAGGAAAATAGGTCACACCTGTAATGCCACAGGTGACTTAGGTCAGGTGCAGTTCCCCATGTGATACATTTACAGGTAGGAATATCATGACTAACCTGATCTTGGGTGGTTCCTTGAGGTAAGACTCAGAAAACCCTGTGAAGATTTCTCCTGACCATACTCTGCAAGCTCTATTTCATGCAATTTTCATTTTAGCTGTTTTTATGTTGGTGGGTACAGCTACATTTATGAAGAGATGATTGGAAGCAAGGAGGAGATTTTCAGCCGCTTATCAGGCACCACAGCATGGACAAAGAGTATTTAGGGAACAACAGCTGCCAGTAAGACATTTGCTAAGTAAGTTTAGGTCCTATCTTCACTGTCAAAACATGTCACAAGTAGCTTGTGGCATGAATAGGCAGAGGCTAACTAAATTAAGCACCTTCTTTAACCCTTCAAGCAAATGTGCTGGCAGAGAGGCCAAAGCATGTCCATGTTAAAAAAAAATAAGTCAACAATCCAGACTCTACCTTGCACACAAGAACAATCCCTTTACATCAGACAGCATTACAGGACCATTACAGCATCACAGGGCTTAGTAGCTATGTATTGAAAAGTTTAGTACTACACAGTCTTAGGGGGGAAATATCATCCTACAATAAGTAGCCCTGTTTAAGGCATGTGAAGCTCAGAGAGACACCAAATCTATAAAGATTTGGGCAAGCTTGCCTTTAGTTGTCAGACAGCAGAGTATGACCTCCCTGGATTTATACAAATTCTGATTTGTATACAAAAAAAATAAAAATCTGGATAATCAGAAAGTACTAGGCAGTACTGCTTAAGAGTTGCTTCCAGGAAATATAAATCATATTATTGCTGTTTGAATTTCTGTGAGTAATTAAGTATCAGAATCCTAGGGATTAGAACTTCAGTTTGATCTGAACTTTAGAACTACTGTTTGTTCCTGTGTGGACGAGATCAGGTTTTTTTACTCCAGATCTTAGTCTCATCCCAGTTTTGAAGAGGATTACTACTGAAACCTTACAATATTCTATAGGATAATCTCTGGTGTCTTCTGAGTAGCATAGGATCTAATAGAAACAGCATGAACCTGCTTCTAAATTCAACTGAACTTAGCTCATCAACAGTGTCATGGTCTTGGTGCAGGGAAGATTTTTGAGAACACTTCCAAAGACCACAATAAGGTACCTTCAGAATCTGATAGATGAAAAAAAAAAAAATTCAAGTGGTGAAAGTCTTCCTGGGTGCCTCCTCATAATGAAATCTCATGATTAAATAATAATGGAAGAAATGGATGATTCATGGAAACCATTACGCTATTTTAAAACAACCTGCTAAAAATTGCTCACTCTCTTCATAAATATCAGCATGCAACCAACCACCAAAAGAAATCAGCACTACTGTTATCGCAGAGGGCAATCATAGGTCCTAGCTATGGATGGAGCAGGGCTCTCTTTGGGGCCAATATTGCACAGATGCAGACCAATGCCAGAATCCAGTTTCTGTCCTCACCCTTGCCAGAGTGTCCAGCAATGCACAGATACCAACACCTCATCTGGTAAGACTCTTGTTCTGCATCGTGGTTCAAGCCATGATGTCATGGTTACAAGCCCACTGGGTATGTGCATTCCTATACCCATCCTCTAGGTTCTTGTTCTTCCAAACTAAGTTGAGGGTGATGGCCTTGTTCAGACAATGTCACTGCAATGCAGTCCATGCAGGCCAGGCCTAGAACAAATTCTACCTAATTAACAAAGTGCTAATGAGCTGAAAACAACAGGGAGAGCTAGCTCACCACTGAAGGTATCAGGCAAAAACTGGATTCAGGGCAAAGATTTCAATTTTAACAAGCCTCAGTTTCCCAATGTATCACCTAACACACAAAAACAAAGAGATTACCCACAACAACCTGCTAAACAAGCAATGCCAAGGAGATAAGAAGCTGTTAAGAGTTCCAGCTCTGCCTGCTGCTTTCAGGGGGAAAAATGCTTCATCCTTTGAAGCAGTAATGTGGTAACCCCCACCCCAAGACTCAGTATCCTCTCTATGCATAGTTGGTCCCACCAAATGATCCTGTGCAGAGATTTTTTTTGTCTTCCTGAAACTTGTTTCAGGTACCATTTTAGGTGCTATCACCATTACCAGACCCCAGAGTTGTTCAAGCCACAACAGAGGAACTCAGGGAATTGTGTTCAGACAAATTCCCATGAGAAATAACTATGGGTTACAAGAGTTTTTATTTTATTCCTGCAAGGGAAGTAGCCAGTGAAGGGACAAAGTGGGAGAAGTGAGAGTGATTGAATCCTCATCGGGATAGGGACAGGAAGTAGTTAAAAATCTACAGGGAAGAAAGGGAAACAAGTAAAATCTACAAATCCCTGATGACAGCCCATTGGGGAGAATGTTAAGAACGTGGCTGGGAGCTGAAAAGGAATCAGATAAGGATATGTGACAGTAATTATTGAAGGCCAATTTTGTAACACATTCGTGGCTGGATATAAGAAAAATTAGAGGACTGAGATGAACAAGCTGATGTGGGAGGCTCAGAAAGTAAGTGTGTGTCAGGCAAGATGAGAAGAAACAAAAGCAGACTAGGCTAAAGTTAGCCACAGAAAAAGAAATGAGAAAGTGGAGAGGGGATGATAAACTAGAAATGAAATAAACTACAGAGGAGCTCTTAAACAATCCCAAAAACGAAAGGCTTGAAACTTCAGGCTAAAAGACTAGGAAGACTCCTTCTTTGGGAACTAGGGAGGGGCGAAAAGGCTGTTACGATTGTGAACAGGAAGGACATTTTAAAAGAGAATGTCCGAAACGGCAAAGAGGTAACAAAGGTAACTACAGGAAGATCAACACTCGGGATGTCGGGGGCTCTACCTCCTGGGAACAAAAGGAAGTGAAGACCCTCTGGTAAACTTACAAGTAGGTCCCTGGGAGGAGGAAATTTTAATTTTAATAGATTCTTTTTAATAGATTCAGGGGCGCAAAGGACACGTCTGGCTGAAATCTCCCAAGGCGTGTCTTTAGGAACAAAGTTGTGTGGAGAGACGTTGAAACTTCTGCATTTTTGGAGGTGCAGTGTTTCTGCGTGCACTGTGGGTTACTAGTGCTTTGTTTTTGTGTGGTGTTTGACCGGTCTAGTGGTATTTTATTTGTAAAATGAGAGCTGTTTTCTCTCTGTTCTTAAACCTGACAGAATCGTTGCTTTGCAGAGTGAACAAAGGATCAGACTAGGCAAAGGTAAATCAGGAGAGCTTGGTTGCAGCAGTTGAAAATGGCTTTAAATGGCATAGTATTGAAAATCAGATCATAGAATCCCTTGAAACTTTGTTCCAAGTTCCACAGAAAATAAATTATGACCTAGAACAACAACTAGAGCAAGAAAGGGAAGGAAGCTGCTTGTTAAAATCTGTTTTAAAGGAGGAATGCTTGAAAACCTCTGAATCACCGAGTGGAGTGGAGTAGAGGGGTGCCCAGCGAACAGGCCCAGGATACCCAGAGGGGGAATTGGAGGAGGCAAGGGAATGTATTGAGATGAGACCCCCTGAGGGAAATAGAGTTTATACTGCCGGGAGAGAAAAACGCAGTAAGCCGAAAGGCTGTCAGATCGCTTCAGACTGCCGCGAATCCCCCCCCCTCCCTCCCCCTGATTGCCTTTGTAGGGGGTGGCAGCAGTGGTTTGCTTTCGCCCAGTTCCTTCAGGGGTTCCCCACGTTGGCTAGCTGTGCTTTGGCACGGGAACTGGGGAAAATGCCAAGACCTGAGAGTGTACCTGTTTATCGGTATCTTGAGTCGGGAAAAGATTTGCGATTGGTATCGTGGAGAAAACATCTCCCGTTTGTTAGCCCTCCCTGTGGGTTGCAGGGAGGGGGTGGGGCGGTGAAGAGGAGATGCAGCGCTTCTCAGGCAGCGGTGGATTTTAAATCGATGGCACACCAGGCCTTGGGTCCTGGAGACTTTCACTCCCTCGGCTTTGAGTATGTGGGAGTATGCTGTGTTGCTCAGGAAAAAAGTCTGTCTGTAATTGGCTTGGCTATCAGGGAAACTGAGCACACTATTTGTCATCAATCAGTGCCTTCCCTTTCAGCTTGTCAGACTCAAGATCAATTCAATTCACACACAAAGCCAAATCCATTCCAGTTGTATTTGAAAATAATGAATATCTAAGACTGAAAGAGGACTAAGAAGGATAATTACTTCCAGGATCAGCCTCCCCTGTCATATATCTGATCTTTCCATCTTTCCTGTGCTTAGCACTCGTTTGTCTTTCTATCTCACACATTCCTCTATTTCCCTGTCACTACACAAGACCTGCTTATTGTTTTAAATAACACCAAGCACCATACAGACGTAATCCTAATGACCACCTTTCCTCTCTAGTCACTGCTTTTTCTTCATTTCTGCCTCAGCAGTTTTGACCTGCTGATTTAGAGTTCTCCATATCCACCCTCAGATCCCTCCAGCTTTGCTCCTGCATTTTATACACCACAGCATAAGCTGTCAGGAGAGCTCACCAAGACTCTCTGCACCATTTTTCAACAATCCTGGTCAACAGGGGAGATCCCAGATGACTGGAAGGTGGCTGATGTACCACCTGTCTGCAGCAAGGACCAGAAGAAGGATCCTGGCCTGTCAGCCAGGAAAGATCATGGAGAGGATCATCTTGAGTGAGCTCTCATGGCAATTGCAGAGCAGCCAAGGGATCAGGGCCAGGCAGTATGGGTTTGTGAAAGGGAGATCTTGCTTAACCAACCTGAACTCTTTCTATGATGATGTGACTGGCCTTTTGGATGGGTGGAAGGCTGGGGATGTTGTCTACTTGGACTGCGGTGATGATTTTGACACAGTCTCCCACAATATTCTTCTGGAGAAACTGACAAATCATGGTACAGAGAAATGTACCCTTCACTGGGTTAAAAACTGGCTGGCTGGCTGTTCCCACAGAGTTGTGATTAATGGGGTGAAATCTAGCTGGCAGCCAGCCACAAGCAGTATCCCTCAGGGTTCAGTTTTGGGGCCAGTCCTGTTTATTATCTTTTGATGACTTGGATGTGGGGATTGAGAGCACCCTCAGTCAGTTTGCAGATGACACCAAATTGTGTGGGAGTGTTGATGTGCTTGAGTGCAGGAAGGTTCTACAGAGGGACTTGGACAGGTAGGACAGATGGGCCAAGGCCAGTTGTCTGAGGTACCATAAGGCCAAGTACTGGGTCCTGCATTTCAGTCACAACCACCCCAGGCAACACTACAGGCTGGGGGATGAGTGGCTCAAAAGCTGCCCAACAGAAAAAGCCCTGGGGGTGCTGGTAGACTTCATATGAACCAGCAGTGTGCTCAGGTGGCCAAGAAGGCCATCAGCATCCTGGCCTGGACCAGGAATAGTGTGGTCAGCAGGAGAAGGGAAGTTCTTGTGCCCTTGTACTCAGCCCTTATGAGGCCTCATCTTGAGTACTGTGGTCAGTTCTGGGCCCCTCATTACAGAAAAGACATTGAGATGCTGGAGTGTGTCCAGAGGAGAGCTACCAAGCTTGTGAGGGGTTTAGAGAACAAGTCATATGAGGAGAGGCTGAGGGAGCTGGGCAAAAAATGCCCCTGGCAAAGAGCTTCCAATCAATACTCCTGGGTTATTCCATTATTCTAACACTTCTTTGCCTCAGAGAGGCAAGCTCTGTTTTTTTATCATTGTAGGAGAACTGCGAGGGGCATCAAGAGTAGTACAAATATATAGATGATAACTTAGAGATCTAAATTTCTAAATGATTATCATCAGGGTGGTAATACTTTTCTGCAACTTACCACATACCCATAACCAAAAATGTGCTGCTGAAGCTGTTAAACTATCCCCACAATCACTCTCCAAGCTTGGCTAATGGAAGCAGGGTACAAAAAGATTGATCTGCAATTCTGGAGTAATTGGAGAAAAAACACAGGTTTTAAGAGAAAGTGATCCATGGGAGGAACATCTCGAACAGAAAATTTCACCCCTGGCACATGAGAGGGCAATCTACTGGCTTTGTGTTTTCTGTAGTTCTGCATATGTACAGGCCAAGTGTAACAGGTGTGACACCTGTATCTTAGGTCCAAGAAGCACTCCAGAAATTGATATCCATTAGAGTTTGGACTTGTGGTGCATTTGGTGTAAACTTAGCTCCCCTTTGGGAGAGATAAAGTGGATTTGGTATATTGTGGAAGAACTAACCAGAAGGTATACATAAATAAAAAGAGGTAAGACCTCTTTTGAGGACAAGATTGGATTAACTTCTGCACCTGCCTCTGAGAAGATCAACTGAAAACCCACAGGTAGAAGCAACTCAACTGGTGCAGAGAGGTGCACCTACTTACTTGTACAGTGTACACTGTGATGTTTGAAAATAACTGTCTCCAGAAAAGAATCAGTCCCTCAAAGGATAATGATGTTGGATAATATCCCTTCTGCTCAAAGCAAGACATTCCTGGAAGAACAGGAATGGTCTCAGAAGGCAAATCAGGAGTATTCTACCTTTAATAAAAAATAATGATCAGAAATAATAAGGGTGGAGGGGAGGGACTGTGAGAAATAACCATGGGTTGGGAAAATTTTTATTAAAGGTTAATAGTTTAATAGACTGTTAGGTGAACTTTGGCATGTAACAGTAAGCTGCTGCTTCGGAATTATGGTTAGAATTGCTGTATAGCTTTGTTTAGACTAACATCTTGTAGAGAACTGTTCATCTTGGAAAGAAGAAAGCAGAAAAGTAGCTTGTGCAGCAAGAATCTTGTACACTCTAAGCAAAGCATGACAAGTGGAAATTTCAAGACAAGTGAAAACACCCTCTTAACCTTAATACGCATGCTGTATCTGTGAGGATTTTGTGTAAAACTAATAGCACTTCTATGAACTTTCTCAGAGATCACAAGGTAGATACACAAATTAGGAACGATAACTAGCGAGTAGTGCTGTAGAACGGCACTTGCAAGTTCCCCACGACTTGTTGAGCCCAACACTGTAAATAAAGGTGTTCCACTGCTTCACTAATTTTTGCCTCCATAATACTGAATACGTTTATAATGCTCCTCAGACACTACCTTGCTGAAGAGATTTGGCATACCACACGTTCAAAACGGTCATTTTCCTTGGGTTGCTGTGAGTTTACATATGATTGCCAGTACAAGTTCTCATGACACAGAATACAATTTGGTTTAAAATTGTTTAAAGGTAATAACATTTATCAGCTACAATAAAATGTTGTAGCATGTTACACAATGTAGAAACTTATGACAATTGAGGAAAACCAGCTGAATTAATTGTACACATGGTGTGCAACAAAATTGCATTACGGATATCAGACATCTGCATCAAGAAGTCAAATATATTACTTAAGCATAAACTCAGCAAAATCCAGAACAGAGTTTTTCCATTAGGTGCCTATCAATAAAGCCCGTGGGTCTGAGAAAATATTAAGATACAAAGTTGCAGTTGCTATTGTTTAAAGCATGAAAGGTACTACATATTTTTCCAGTGTGTTGCAATATGTAGATTTTTCACAATGAACTTAATTTTTGGCCACACTGTCACAGTGACAATTCTGCCATACAAATGCTGTATGGCATTTTCATGCATTGGTTATCATTAAAAAGGCAGAACCTGACCTCCTGAGGAATACTAGCATATTATTGTTATAGAGTCTCTTGAGCACTCTGGCCCTTCCTCAAGTCTAATACAGTAAGTGCAAATTAGCTTTCTGATATCCTTTCCAGGTCTAACACATGTGAATTGCCAAAAATTTCCTGTTTCTCAGTCCTCACACTTCTCCTTAAAAATCAGCTCAAACTACCACAGTGAAAATTGAGACTAATCGCTATTTAAGACAAAAACTATCAATCCTTGAGACTCAAAATAACTCCCCCCTTCTCTGCCCAGACATGTATTTTTCCAATACCATTTTTTCCAATGCCATCTTTTTATAAATCCTGTAATTGATTTCTTCTGGGTTTGTATCTACTGTGTAGCGTGAAGACAGCTAGCACACCAGGTCATTGCATTTTTAAGGTGTATGAGCAGATGGGATTCAATGGGGTAAGAAGGAAAGAGTAAAGGCAGGAAATTCAACAAGCAGCTGATTGGTAGCTGAGAGAACATTCCTGTACAGAGAAAGTTAAGAGATGGCACAGAGTTCTATTTTGCTGTGGTGTTCTTAAAGAGAAAGGCTTAGTCAAAATGCCCTGACAAAGTGGAATAAAAAGTCTTGACACCTAGACATTGGATACATTTGTGTCTGTTCTAAATGAACAATAAATACAAGATGCTGATCTTAACAGTTTTAGGCATGCTTACCTCTATTTCTTATTCTAGACGAATCTGGGATGGGACCCTTTCCACGCTACGGCGTTTTGTAGGAAATCTTGGGTTTGAGGCTTAAGTTTTCCTTGCTTTGCTCACAAACCAGCTTCTCACCAGACTACATTGCCTGTTGCCATGACACAGAAAAGGACATCAGGTGAAGAGCAGACCATCATTTTATACATATTGGTTTCATTAGGCTGGTGCCAGAAGCAGTGGGTGATCCAGACAGATGTTTATTGCTGGTTCTTTAAAAAAGGGGACCTGAAATTCTTATTTCTTCTTAATTGCAAACTCTGGTCAAAATATTTTCCTGTCATGGACAGTGAAAGGAAGTTTAGAAGCCCACAACACACTAGAGCAAGCAGTTGGGTAACAGCTAAAAACTGACTCAGCATAGAAAGTCTGCATGATCCCACTCCTCTATTCCTGCTTTTGCTTGGCTTAGACAGATATGACAGAGTAAGGGCAAACCACAGCAGGATCCAAAGCAGAAAGAGCTTTGCAGAGGCAAAGCATCTTTCTTTCCACAGATCAGAGCCAAGAAAGTAGGAGAAAAATAAGGGACAAAAATTGCACAAAGAGAGTGTATTTTTACACAAGTAGAAAAGAGAAGCAAGGAAGCTCCCACCACTCTATGCAGAGAGGCTCATGCTGAGAGGTGCCCCATTGCTTGTCAGAACACAAGGGCAAAAAGATGAGCAGTTCTAGGTTTTAGTAAGGACACTGAGGCAGTCCAATCTCATACAGCAGTGATACAAAGGAGCTAGTTGAAATAGAGTACTCACAGGCTAATCAGACTAACCATTCTGGGCTAAGACAGTCTTCTATTTCTCACCAATCATTCATCAAGCAGTTAGTTTCTTGTTTGTTCCTTGCAGATCCTTACATGTATCTTCTTGGGTAAACACAAGAAAACAATGGTGTTCAAGCAGATCTACTCCTCTGTCTTTGCTACAGTTCTGATATCAGCTATGCACTGCTTTGTGTGTGGTTCAGAAGTATTTATAAACTGTTTTTCAGAAGCAAAGTCAGGCACATATTGTGCTGCTGTGCACATGCAAAAAATATCTAGCCATATCGAGTACAGTTTAACCATCCAGGTTGTTTATGTGTAGGCTACAAAGTCTTATCTACTGGGTAAGGGATATTCAGTGGTCTGTAGAGCTAGTTGTTTGTTTTCCATTGAATGCTCTCATGGACAGCCACAAACCCACGAAATACAATGAGATAGCTCTTTGAGTCTGCTGTACAGGGAATCCTTCTTTACTTCCCAGAACAAACATGAAAGTCAATCATTTGCAAACACATGCAAAGAAAATACATGGTAAGCACATTATTGATGTGGAGGAAACATCTCCTTTGCAGTTCTGGGAAAAGAAATTATTTAATGTATTTTTGATGTTGGAATCTGTAGACAATCATTTACATGTAGTTCACTTTACACTCATAATAATATGGTTTCCTTTCTTAGTGCTTATTCTCCTCCTTGGTAAATATGCTATATTATGCTCCTGGGATTCTTTTAAGAGCCTTTTTCTAATCTTTCAGTGCTGGTTTCTGAAACCATTTTTATTCTGTCCTCACTTTACTACTTAAGCATTTTTTTAAGTCTTAATATTCAATCTATTTTAATTTAAAATTTAGCCAATCTAATAAAGGCTTTTTTCATCCCTGTTTAGACTGATGCTATGACAGGATTAGAGTCTGATCCAGCCTGCTGTGGGGTAGCTGGCTTATCTTTGTGGGAGATCTGGAACTCAGTGTTAAATCCCTGCAGGAGGAAACTGTTCCAAAGCTGCAGAATCCACACAGTGCTTCCTACTCTGTACATCCTCACTCCCACTGGAAAGAAAAAAAAGTGCAAAAAGGTGGCAGTGCTTGTAAGCTATATGATTAGAGAACAATTTTTTCAGAGAAACAGCCTCTGAGTGGTGTCTGGCTCTGCTGATTGGCATATGATACCTTTAATAAAAGTGAAGCTATGAGTGGACCCTGGCTGATATGGGATGAAAGCTTTCCCTCTTAGTCATATGTTACTGGTATAAACAGTATCTGTTATAGTGGTCTAGCACTCATAGCAGGTGCTGAATGCAAAGGGAAAAGCTTTTCTACCTGTGTCAGGGTTGAAGCAATATGGAGAGCTGGCAGTTGAGGAGCAGAGAGCAGGAGCCTCCAGGAACCTGGGGCATTATCAGGAATAGAAAACAACAAAAGCCATAAGGGGCTGGTGTTCCCATTTAACACTGCTTCATTAAGCAATATTCTTTGCTAGAAATAGCACCAACCTCAAATGTCTACCCTTGGAAAGAATTCCAGTAGAAAATTTTCCCAATTAAGTGAGAAAGCAGGGTGCCCAGATTGGGCACATGTTCATGTAATTAAAGCTGGAGAAACACAACTAACTAACAAACTGAATAAATACAGTAGAGCAATAGAGAACATTTGTTTGTTTATTTGTTTTTAAAACCGTTTCTTCAGAATAGCAGATTTTTGAAAAAGATGTTTTTGTAAAGTGTCTTTTGTATATTGTTCCAATTCAAAAGTCGAAACAGTTTGCTTCTTGACTGTGTCACCACTGGAGACAGTGTCCCAAAGGAATATAAGTACATTAGCAATTTCATTGATATACTCTGATTCATTAAGCATGGAGAGAGCTCAGCATTTGGAAAAAGAAGGTTATTCAGGTGCTGATGCATTCTAGCTCCAAATTCAATGACTGTCTGAGAGTGTTGTCTGAAAGAATCCAGACAGAAGAGCTGTACTCATCTTCAGAGCACCCACTTGGAGGCCTAGCTCAGATCCCTGTTATTGTTTATTCTGCTCTTCTGGACTGAACGATATTCTAAGACATTAAGCCTGCGAATAAAGTGTACTCTTCCAAGTATTCCCATAAAACTACAGCTGGCTTCTTAACTCCAGTGTGGCTGCTGAGTAACTAAATACCTTTCCTCAGGTATCAAGAACATTGATATAGCAGGCTGTAGTAGGAGTCTTTCTGTCTTTTCTCTGATTTAGTTTCCAGATGATCAAATATCCTGTGCATAGTGTATTCAAATTCCTCACAGCCAGTCTTTTCTTTTCCAGAGGGATATGAAGCATTACCTTATGTCGTAAGACACAGTCCCTGCATAAGGAACATTACCCTGCAGAACAAAGTTAAAACATATCCCAAGGCAGACATTCATTGACAATGGCTTTAAACTTGGCATCTTACAGATGAAGCCTGCTAACAGACAAGGACGTTTCTCAACACATTACTTTTCAAACTTGAGTGTGCCTATGTCATCTTTTTCTTTTCTCCTGAGAAGTGCTTCTTTTCCACTCGGTTTTTTGATTTTGGCAGAAGCCTTTTTACCTTCTGAGCAAAGCATGTATTAAAAAAAAACCCCAAAGAAACAAACAAAAAAACCCTACTTATTGTAGAAATCAGCAAACGAGCTGCTGCAGAAACTTGCTTCCAAAATTTTCTTAATGTACAAAGGCATTAGTTGACATAAAATACTTTCCACCTATCCAGGACCAAACTAATTACACCATCAGTGAAAACAAACATCAATTTTCCAGTCAGACACAATGAGTTAAGGCAAGTTCACACATTTCTCATTTCTGCTTAATAAGGATCCTAAATTGTTTTGGAAGTACACTGGTTTTTCTCTTAAATCCTATGAGAGCAAATAGGCAGAAACCAATTAGCAGTTTGTTAAGATGTTAGAAATTCTTACTATGTAATGAATCAATGTTTCTGCATTAGCCTTCAGTCACTGGTTAAGCAACGCACTTACACACAGATTTCACTCCAGTTATGGGAATGGTCCTCTGAAGTTAGGTATGTGTTCAACTATGTAAATTATAAGATGCTTGTCATGTTCAAAATAAGAAAGGCACTCTGAACCAAAGAAAAATTGAAGCTGGCATGTCTACTATTGTTGTAGGGTTTCCAGAGGTACCGGTAATTCCGTATCTGTTCCCGTCCCTGTTATCTTGTTGGTAGTTAAAGGCAAATCAATCCAGAATAGCCCTGTGGGGAGAACAGCAAAGAAAACTGCTCCCAGGTACTAAAGCAGAAAGTTAGCAGTGCAAGGCACATTGTATAAAGGTGGCAGATGTGCCCAGGCCTCATGTGTGACTCTTGCACTACCATTGTGGCTCTGAGACACTCATCAGGGCAAGCTGAGCAAGAAGTGCCCTAAGCCAAGCCTGTACATAGTAAGAAGTGAAGAGGGTACTCTACAAAAAACTCTGTCTGAATTTGGCGATGACCTCACTGAGGTTTCAGGCCTTTGGCCTGCAGAGAAGACAAGCAGAGCTGAGCAGTGCCTACAGAGCAGTCATTACTCTGGCCAATGCCAGAGCTGCGAGCTCTCAAGCTGACCCAGCAGATTTCACACCACCAATGGTAGGGTTAGTGCAATGGCCTGATCTGATCAGACCTGAGACATGCAGCATGATTGACAGTAGGGTTACTGTACTAACATAGCTAGCACTCTGCCCATTCCTTATGCCAAAAAGGGAAATGCAGACATGAATCAGAGCTGAGACAGTACCACATTGCATATGTGTTTACTTGTAAAAAAATGACTGAAGCAGGCAAGTGTTACTTTTTTCTTTTTCCTAAAAAAGAGCCAAAATATTTTATCTTCTCACTGAAGTGATTCATTCCAACAAGTTTCATCCTAAATGCAATAGCAGGCATTTACAGATCAGTAACATTTGCTGTACTGGAGAGGTTTATTGCCTAACTTTATAGCACTGCCAGAACTTGGTGCTGTCCTGTATTGTACAAGCAGCCTACTAAGTGATGTCAGATTAATAAAGTACTGTAAATTTATTAATTTTAGAGCCTTGATCTTGACAGAAATCCTCATGTGAGAAGAATAATGCATTTTGAACAAAACAAATAATTTTAAACATGTTTTTCTTAAGCCAGTGAAAAATTGTACCTATTAAAGAAAAAACCCAAAATGTACAACACTTACCCAGTATTTTCATTTTGTCATGTCTGTGTTGGTCCTGTTTCCTCACTTTGACAATTTTGGGGTGGAAGAATTTGACTGCACTACTGTATCCACTGTAGAACTAGTTTTATTTCTGACACTCTTACCTGGAGGTAAAAATGGAATGACTAAGATTAAAAGTGATTTCTTTGTGTTACTGCTGATGGCAATCTTCATTGTTTCACTAATTTTCTGGAAAATTTCCTTGTCCCCTTAAATCTTGGACAGCGTTTAACCCACTTAATCAGCAAAACATGATTTAGAGGACTGCTGAGTCCATGTATTAGGTCCTCCCTTTGCTGTGAAGCCCCTGAAGGCTCTCAGTCACTATGCTGCTCCTCAATGGGACAAAGTAGCAGAAGCACACAGATGCCTGTGCCCAGCAGGCCCCCTGAGTCTGTCCCCTTGCACATGCTTCTGGCATTTCTGTGCGTCTTCTGCCATGTCTCCCAAACCTGCTGAAATGAAGGGAGAACAGTCTCATTGCCTCAGCTGGATCACCTGTTTGTGTATTACATGCAGATGTTGATGAGCCTCATGGCATGTCCCTAGCGTCTTCTACCTCAGAGATATAATCTACCCCAAAGTGGCAGAAGATAGTGTGGGGTAGTGAAAGCTCTTCACGTTGTTCTTGAGAGCCATGAAGGAAAGGCAAAACTGCTGATGGTCATGCTGTATCTGGCAAACAGTGTAACTTCATCACTTTCCACCAGTGCTTGCCCTCCAGAAATGTCACTGACAATGGCAGTGCTTCAGTGGAAACACATCTCACCCACATCAGTTTGGCTTCTATTCCTCTCTCACCAGCACACTCAGCACACCAGACAAAAATCTTGTCAGAGGCCCTGTTGTTTTTTGACTGTTCCATTATATAAGTTCTGAAGCTATAATCACAGGATTTTCCTCACCCAGTCCATGGTTCTTTCCTCCTGCTACTAGCTCCCTGCACTTAGCAGCATGCTATAGGAACACAGGCACATATGAGGACATGTGCAGTGCCTGCTATATTGGTGGTACAGAAAAAGACGTCTCTTTCTCATTACCAGATCAAAATTATAAAAAGTATCTTGCATGTCTAGTTATTTGGTTGTTCTGGTTGTGATTTTTTCCCCCCAGAAAACTGTTTTCCATCACAGAAAATTCTTTGACAATAAAGTAAAATGTCAGCAGGATGCTTATTAAATTTATAGCTAGTAAGAAGCATTGCAAGGTTGACAGATATTCCCATTTAGAGGTTCTGCAGTATAGTGATTTACTCTGTGGCCATAGCCACCTCATGACAAACCTTCCCATCGGCAGTCAGAGTAACTGCTGTGGAGGCCTGTTTCATGTGCCTCAGAGATCTAACAGCTACTTCTGTTTCATGAGATAGGACTTTCTCTGTAACTGGTATGAAAATAGAAATTGCTCTTCAGCCATGCCAGGAGCTAGGGAGCATCTCAAAGCTCAGTGGCATTACTCAAAGTGTGAAAAGCGTTTCTCAAGAATTTGCCTTCCCTGGTGTAAGAAACACAGCAAAACCAAAGCAAATCAACCTCTTCTAAACAAGCCTCAGGATCTCACCAGCCTGTAAGTCACAATCATACAAGGACCTTCCGCTGGCAGACAGGGTGATAATATGAACAATGTATTGTTTGTTGCATAGAACTGTTAATTTTGTTTTTCACGAATTCTGGAAGGCATATCTCAGAGCAGTATAGAGCAGGTTCAGATGCAATGTTAAGTCTATTGCAGCTCTCTAGAGGAACAGGTTGGGACGAATTTTTATGCAAATATTCATATCACAGTTACTTGTCACTTGTTTTCATATATAAATAAACAATATATTCTTGGAGGAACTCGATCAGCCTCACTTAAACACCTATCTTTGAGCCTAAATTTGGGACATAGACTGCTGTATTTAATCATCTGGATGAGGTTATAAGGCTGGGAATACAAGAGCTCTTTGTCACACTGAAGGGTCTAGTGGGAACTTGCAAAGGACAAGCTGGTCCAACTGAAAGCTGAATCATCTCGCTTGCCATATCTCTCATGTTGTTCCATACAAGTCTCTGGACAAATACAATTCTAACTTGGGCATCTCAGTCAAGCAGGCCTCGCATCATTTCTGTTCCTCTGTAGAGTAGTGATGTCTCCAGGGACATGCCTTTAAGCACTTGTCCTCAAGTTTTAGGATCACTGTCATTAATTTGTTCCTAAATCCTCACCATTATTATGTGTTAAATATGCTGGATGAAAGTCAATATATCCTTTTCCTAACAATCTCCTTCTGTCTTTTTGTTGACAAGAATTCCCTATGGTCTTCTTAAACGAGCATGGGCTAAATATATACAAACTATTTAAAAATAAGATGTTTTAAGAAGAAGGAAATCAGAGCCTGTATTACTGTAGCAGAACATTTATTCAGCGATGCAGAATTCAAGGCAGAGAGATCATTGCTGTGGGAAGTGCAGTATCGTAGCAGCTTCATATGAACAAAGCACAGGAGGGAAGGCTCCTGCACATGGTGTGAGATAAAACATGTTGTGGTGTGCTAAGTTCTTTCCTGAGTCCAAGAACACCCAGAGACTGCGGCACTGAACCTGAGATATAAGAAAGCTGCAGTATGATGTGGAGGATTGGGGCACTCTTTTGAATTGGTAGAGAAACTAAAATGCTGGAAATTCCCACAGGGTGATTCAGAGCACCCAGTTCAGGAATTTCACTGTCTTCTTTGAAATGACAACATGCTCAAAGGAAGAAGCTAGGCTTTGATCTGGGCAAATGTGATTCCTGATATGTTCATAGAATCATAGAAGCATTAGGGATCAGAAGGGACCTTGAAAGATTATCTAGTTCAATCCCCTTGCCTACAGTATCTCTGGAATGCCCAATTCTCATATAAGCCTTCAGTTTCTTCTGTCTTCTACTGTTTAATCAGTAAAGTATATGGAAGGTCCTTAATTGAGGGATCCCACTTCAGTTATTTCATTCCCATGGATATGTATGGTATGACATTTATATACACAAGCTTTTTTGTGCATGCTTACGTGAGTGGGAAGTCAGTGGCTAGGCTGAAGCACACCTGGAATAGGGTCCTTACTCTGAGCTCATTTTCTGCCTACATTCTTTTTCCTTTCTGTCTCTCCCATGATGATTTCACTGCAATAATATTTTTGGGTTTTAATGTCTCTTCTCCTCTTCCATCCACTCCTGCACCTTCTCTAAGCTTCTTTCTCCTAAACACCTTATTTCCTACAGAGAGGTAGCAGCATAGGTGTTGCTTGTCTACATTTATTTGACTTTTGAACATTTTCCTGACTCCCCTCCCCAGCCCTACCCCCTTTTGCCTTTATCCAGTATGTGTTTTTCTGCTTTTAGTTCCCCTTTGTGAATCATTTTGCTGTTTTGGTGTTTGCAGATTAGCCTCTGAATCGTCTTTGCTTTTGACTATTCAACACCCTCTGGGCTGACTCAGCCTGGGCTGTGTGGGAACTGATTGGGAGTGAATCAGCAACTCAGTGCTCAGAAGGGAATTAGCAATCTATTTACTCTCAGATGATTTCTGCCTCTCCACCTCCTTCTCCAGTGACCATTTTCCAAATAAAACTATTTATAATTCTCAGATACATGAACAGGCAGAGTGTTAGTGTGGGGCTGGAGAAGTTGCGTTCAGGCAGTAGGTGGCTGCAACCATTAAGTTCCATGTGGAAACAGCTAAAATTAGTCCAAGTGGAGAGAAGATTATTAGCTAGGAGACTTAAGGGTCCTACGCAGCAGGTGGTCTGTTTCCAGAAATTAAATTGTTCTAAGGAACAGCAAATATCTTTCACATTCAAGTGTTATTTGTGTTCAGCATTAAGTACCAAAATGTTCTTTCCTCATCAGAAGGATCATAAAGCAGAAACAGCAACAAGTACATATACAGGAACTCTTATAGTATGCCGAATCTTCTTGTGATCATGTTTTAAAGTACACTTTATTCCACCACAAAGGCTCTTTTCTGATACGTACTTGGAGCAGCCAAAGATTTAAAAACACAAAACATGCAGAAGTTACTCTTCAGCAAAGCCATATTCCTCTACCTCTGCTTCTGGGAAATGCTCTTGTTAATACAATGCTTCCTAATTTTTTTTCATAATTTACTATTATTGTACTTCCCACTGTTCCCAGTACATTGAATGCATGAGAAAGCAGTAATAAATGGTCTACTGTTGACAAGGGGATAAGCCAGAAGCTAGTTTGCAATAGGAAAGGTCTTGGTGATCAGGGGATCGATTCTGCAGAGGAAAGGGAACAGCTTCTGAATGGTTATTTCTGTAATGGCTGCAGTTTGGATTTGATAGATGACTCTCTGGATGAAACAATGAGGTATTTCCTTTGCTTGGAATGCAATTGTAATGAAATTGTTCTGGTTTTTACTCTTAAAAATGTCTGTGATCAGTGGCTCAGAAGCAATTAGACAGCGCAGAACCTTATCATTTCCTGGAATGAGAGCAGGATGATCATCCCTGAGAAGTGCTTCTTGAAAATTCAGTGAGACCCTGGTGCTTTACTCCTTGTGCTTTGCCTCAGCTGAACACATCAATGGCTAGCCTGTAATTCCAGTACTGCCAAATGAAAAAAGCAAAGGAAGAGTACAAAACATACTACCAAAGATCAAGTCAGCATAATTTGCTAATAACCAAATTACTTGACATAAAAGCACAACACAGAAGCAGCATAAGAGACCTGTGACTATAGAAGTAAAACAAGACAAGAAGATTTGGGTTTTTGCCAAATTATGTGGTGACCACCAATGCAGTAATACATTGACTTCAAGTTTAGCGGACTTCAAGATGAATGAATTGTTTTTCCTTCAATTTCTTCCTGTGCATCAATAGAAGGAAAGACAAAAACTTACTTTATTGAAGCAGATAAATAATTTCAGTGGGTCTTACTTTTAGGAGGCTGTTTTAGTTAACAACTGAGCTTTACAGAGTAATCTCTGGAGAAGAACAATGCAGCTGTTTAGAACTACACTGACCTGTTAAGCAAATGTCTGGAGGTCTGGAAATAGAATATGTTTTAGTGTCAGTAAAATTAGAGATCTTACTATTTCCCTTTTCTTCTTCACTACTTTACTCAAGGAACAAAACCATTACAAAGTTTATTACAAAAAATTTGCTTAGCTTTTGCACAAACTGTGACAGGTGACAAGGGGTCTGTTTTTGGACTGGTCCTGTTAAACGTCTTTGTCAGCGACACGGACAGTGGTACTGAATGCATTCTGAGCAAATTAGCTGATGACACCAAGCTGTATGGTGTGGTTGACGAGTTGTAGGGAAAAGAGGCCATCCAGAGGGACTTTGACAGGCTTGAGAACTGGGTCTCTGCAAACCACAGGAGGTTCAACAAGTCCAAGTGCAGTGTCTTAGAGCTGAGTCAGGGTAATTCCAAGCATAAATACATGCTGGGTGGTGAATCTATTGAGGGCAGTCCCAAGGAGAAGGACTCGGTGGTGTTGATGGATGAGAAGCTCAACATGAGTCAGCAGTGTGTGAGGGCAGCCTAGAAGGTCAACTGTACCCTGAGCTATAGCAAAGGAAGTGTCACCAGCAGGTCTAAGTTTGTAATTCTCCCCTTCTGTTCTGCTTTTGTGAGATGTCTCCTGGAGTACCGGGTCAAGTTCTGGAGTCCCCAATACAGAAAGGACATGGAACTGTTGGAGCAAGTCCCAAGGAGGGCCACAAGGATGATCAGAGAGCTGGAGCATCTCTCCTATGAAGAGAGGCTGAGGCAGTTGGGGCTGCTCAGCCTGTAGAAAAGAAGGCTCTGGAGGGAACATACAGCAGCCTTCCAGCAGCTACAGGAAAGAAGGAGAGGGATGTTTTATGAGGGACTCTAGTGATTGGACAAAGGGAAATGGTTTCAAACTCAAACTGGTCAGATTTAGATTAGGTATTAGGAAAAAAATACTTACTATGAGGGTTATGAAACACAGAAACAGTTTGCCTAGAGAAGTTGTGGATGACTCCTCCCTGGCAGTTTTCTAGGCCAGCTTGGATGGAGCTCTGGGCAACCTGCTCATGGCAGGGGTGTTGGAACTAGATGTTCTCTAGGGTCTTCTCTAACCTAAGCCATTCTATAATTCCATGATTCTAAGCTTATCAATAAAAATCTACCCCAAGAAGGCCAGCTAACTTTTCTAGCTGACTGTGTTTCAATGTCAAATAATGTGATTTTGTTGCACACTGGCTACTGAGAAAAAAAACTAAAGAAGAAAATGTGAATTAAAAAAACAGCTGTTTTCTTTGCAGAGAACCACTAAAGGATGAAAATTTCAGTTCACAGAATGATCAAATGCATTAGCCGTTCAGCTGCTCATGGTCCTAGTGCAGTGAGAGCAGGAAACAGAACCACTGTAGGTTCATATCTTCTGCTTAAATGTTTTTTTAAAGACTACTTGCTCTGTATATCAAATTTGTAAGAGAAATGGATTTTTGTTTTAGAATTTTGAATCACTTTATCTACCTCTTCAATTGTCTTACACTTCTTGTTAGTTCTATTTTATATTGAAGTTTTATTTTGTATTAATAGTCAGAGAATGTGTTGAAATGAGGAGTTGCATGGCCAGCGGGGGACACTGTATAAACATGGGTAGCTGAGTCCTTCAGTGTTCAATCTGCTCCAACTTGCTGCAGTCATAGCAGAGGCGGCAGTTCACAAAAATGCACACAGAGGTCTCCTGAGGCTCACTTCCCACCAGAGCCTGTGGGAGGCAGAGACATGTGTGGTAGCTGCATGTGAAATCAGCAAAGAAGCAGTAACTACCTGCATGTTTTATTGATGCTAAAGGCTGTACAAGTTAGGCTGTACATTTCCACCATCACTTTCAAAGGGATCACAGCTGTTAGCACACAGCCTGATCTCAATTTTCTGAATCATTTAATGAAAGGGACATAAGAAAAAAACAAAAACAAATAGAGAAATAAATCAGAGCTCTGGCATCTGTTGCTGCCTAGAAAGGCTGTGAAAAAAAGAGGCACAAATAGGCTCTTTTGCCCTTCCATCTCTTTTGCAGAGGAGAAAGGACAGTATCATGGAGATAGAAATACCTTCTTATACATCTGCAGCATTGCGGCATAGAAGAATCAGACAGCTCATACCAAGATTTAGGAAGACGTGCTATGCTCCACAGCAAGACACACAGACCCATGGAATAGGAGTGCTAATTGCACGGTTATTCATCTCTCATTATATACTTTCAGTAAAGGAGTGAATTTGTTTTCCTAAATCGATGATCAGGAGCAGCTCAGCCTGCCTGGTATTTGAGTGATACAGGGAAGGTGACATCTGGAGAAGCTAATGACTTTAGTCATTAAAATAGTGGAGGTATTTTTTGCCACTGTTCCTGGAATGCAGAGACATTACCATACCACCAAAATATTTGCTCAGAGTGGACTTTTCACACAGCAGCAGCTGGAATGAACTAAAACCTATTAGAGATTCATTTAAAATGTGCAATTCCTGGGCTCCAGTTCACAATCACTGTCCTCAGCTAACTGGATCTGAGTACATACTCATTCCTCAGATCCAGGATCTCGTCTGCCTGATATTCCTTCTCAAAGTATCACCCAGTGTCTTTTCTTGCATAGCATGTACTTCAAGTTTTTCAGAGCAAGGAATAATCACTGCTATCATCTAGTAGAGAGCAAGGTAAATTAATTGTGTGAGTGCACACCATTGTGACAGACCCAGAAACACTGCCACTTCTGTACCATATGACTGTTTTTGAAAACAAGAACACCATGGTGTTTGGATCCTTCAGTTTCTTTCTCAGATGAATTAAACCAGAAACATTTCTGTGAGAAAATCAAAAATAAAACTAATCTTGAGTCTAAGCAACACTTTCTGTGCAGTTCTGGTTTTGCTATATATTGCCCTCATGGACAGCAGGTGGCCAAAACCAATGACAAAAAAGATTCTTGAAAAAAGCCCTATTGTTTTTATTTATTAGAAAATACGTGTTTTGTTTCTCTGAAAAGCCCAGATGGAAGCAGAATTACTGCAAGAAGTATGAGGTGGAATCCACGAGAATTATTGTGAGTTCACTCCCATTCTCGAGCAATTTCAGTGGTTTGGATGCTGGTACCAGAGCCTATGGGCAAGAGCCAGTGACAGTCACAGTGACACAAGGCTGTCAGAAGAGAGAAGCAGTTCCAAAAAGCTTCTAACAATAGGAAGAGTGTGAAAGTTGTGAAGAAGAAGAACAAGTACTCTGAACTTCGTTTAAAATACAGAGTTACACATGCACAGGATGGGAGCATCTTGGTTTGCTGCAGTATTCAGAAATAGCTATGTAGGTTTCACTAAAGCATAAGCTGAACAGCACTGTGCTTTTGGACAAAGGAGAAGCATTTTATGGGAGTACATAAACATAAGTAAGATTCATGGAAAAGCCTCTTCTTGGCTCAGTACTATATGGCCTTTCACGTATTAGGCATAGATGTCAGCAAAAAAAGGCTAGAACAGGAGACCAGAGAAGGAAAAGTCACTTTTCAGAGGCATGGAAATTATACTTTTTAAGAAAACAGAAATGTTTTAAAGCAAGGCATAGTAAACAGACAAAATAATGTGGAACAGTATCTGCATTTATGAGAAAGATCATTGCTTATATCAGAGCAAGGAACATTTACATCTGGCACAGGGCAAATATCTGGAGCCACAATATCAAGGGGATGAACATCCAGAGCACAACAGCAACATCTAGAACATCAAGTATCAGATTGTTGGAGAGGTTAGAGGATTTGAAAATCTTATTGGACAAGAGGATTTCCTCAAGCAAAGTGATAGGGAACTGAACATCAGCCTTCAGGACTAAAAAGAGCTCTGAAATGTTGCCACAGTGACTGTGTCAGGTGCTGGTTAAGACCTGGACTCTCTTCCAGTGAAGAAATTTTTCCTAATGCCTAATTTAAACCTCCCCTGGCACAACTTGAGGCCATTTCCTCTCTTTCTATCGCTAGTAACTTGGGAGAAAAGAACAACTTTCACCTCTCTACAACATCCTTTCAGGTAGTCGTAAAGGGCAGTAAGGTCTCCCCTCAGCCTCCTGTACTCCAGACTAAACAACCCCAGTTCCCTCAGCTGCTCCTCCAAAGACTCACTAATGCTGAGTACAGGGGTATGATCACTCCTCTAGTCCTGCTGGCCACACAGTTTCTGATGTAGGCCAAGATGCCACCAGACTTCTTAGCCACCACCTGGGCCTATGGTTTGTTCATGTTCAGCCAGCTGTCAATCAAAGGTACAAAGAACAGTAGACCCTTTACCTTATGAAGCAGGTCTCCTGTGCTAATGTAACAGGTGAGGGGGCAGATCCCAGCTACACCCAGTAAGTACTGAGCCTCAGCTAACCCCAGCTCCTCACTAGGTGCATAGTCAGTATTCCTTAAAGTTTGGCTAATGCTGTTCACGCTGAGGGAATGAAAATTCATTGTAGTACCAGACTTTCAGAAAAGCCTGAGCTCTGTCAGCAGAACTCCTGCTGCAGACCTAGAAGCAAAATTATTGAGGCAAGGAGAGGACCTTCTTTGTCTCCAGAGTACCAGGGAAATCTGCAAGCTAGTAGCTGGCTCTGAGGTTTGCTTGGTTTAGATAGTGACACTCATTGGGGTGTGAGGAATAAAGCTGTTGTTACCTTCTTGGAGATAAATGTGCTGAAAGCCACTCACTTTAGAGTTTGATCTCTCCTTTCTGGAGGGAAGTCACAGCAACCAATTACTATGCTGCAAAGCATTTGCCTTCTCCTGAAGAAGCTCTTGGTTGCTAAGCAGTGACTATGTAGGCATTAGACCTCCACAAAATCTTGAGGATCTACCTTACCAGGAAGTCATGGTTAAGCTCAAACTTTCCATTGAGTTTACAATATGCACTGCTTATTTTATTGAATTGCCTTAAAATAGGGTTTTGAAAGGGTTATGGAGAGGGCTTCTGTTGAGAGCTTGGGCAGGTGGGTCAGCATAGTTAGCTATGGTATGAAGATCACTTCCAAAAGTTTTGGGCCTCTGATAGTGTACGACACTAGTGAATACTCACAAATGAATGAATTGGATAGGGTGGAGAATACTGTGAGTCCTTTCACTTGAAGACACAAAAGTGGGCAGAGAGGCTGGAGGTTACGTTGCTCTTGAGAGAGACCTTGACTGGCTGTAGATATGGGGAAAAATTCAACAAAAGCAACGGCAAACTCCCCTTCCGGGGGAGGACCAGACAACTGCTCTGACCGCTGGCAGAGGAGCACGAAGATCCCTGTGGCAGCTGTGCCACGACTGTGGGCACCAATTAAGACTTCCAGCTGGTTCCTCCACCATTGCATCCCAGCTTCTTCAGGTACCTGTACCTAGCTTTCATTATGCTGGTCAAGGGGAGCAGG